>CAJNIZ010033201.1:47216-71053 GCA_905231905.1 Symbiodinium pilosum | reverse complement strand
TTGTTCTTCTGGACCGAGAGCATCTTGTCGTTGCTCGGGGCAACGCCTGCTGCGTTGGGGTCCCCCTCTCCTGGGAGGGCATTTTTCAGCGCCGCAATCTCATGGTCGGTTTCCTGACAGAGGAAAAAAACAAAGCTCGTGAACGTCACACGGGTCGAACGCCACCACAAACAAAACCTTTCTCCAAGAATGTCTAGTTTCGTACTTGCGCTTCAGCTCCTCAAGGTACTCATCTGCGCCGTAGAAAATCGAGGCCTTGGAGTGGCCCTGGCAAAGCTCATGGATACGGGTCATGGATGCGAGGATCAAAATTTTAGGGAGATGGGATGGGTTCGAAAATTGGGTTCTTCTCCCAAGTATGGGCCCCTTTCGCTTCTACGTTCTTTAGGGCCACCCACATGGGACCCTCATTTTGGGAACTACCCATTTGATAACAAGCCTTGCCCTCCTTGGCCAGAAGCGGCGCGCTGGTTGCCATGGGTGCGGCGGAAAATACAGTGGCAGCGTTGTTTTGAGACCTTCAAGTCTGCCTGCGAACCAAAGACATGGCAGGATGATTCATTTGATCATTTTCATGGGTGTATACATTTTGATGAATTCTGGGAATGATAACCAGCCTCGTCATTCAAGAGGCAGATTCTCACAATAGTTTTGTCATGTTTTGTTCTTTGCCATGATGAGTAGCCCCATTTGAATTTTGTTCGCACTTTACATCTGCCATAATCACGGCTCTACAGCCAATCAACCCACAACTGTTAGCCGCAGAGAATGCACATGGCCACTGTGACGCCAAATTGGGTCTCGAGCTCTCCACAAAAGCCATGAGCGAGTGCTTCTCGTTGGTCCTCAGACACACATCTTTCCAATAAAAACATGTTCTGTGATAATCAGAGTCTCTTGGACTGGAACGCCTCAAGCACAGGCTGCCTAAAAGGAACACTTTTCAAGAACGCATACGTCCAAAAATTGCAGCTGAAGCACGTGAAGGCAGCGGCATCAACGACGGCACCCAGTGCCTTCGGGCGCTTGCGAAGAAAGATTCACAGGTCGAGGAGCTACAACCAAGCCCCGGCAGTAACAGACCGCAGTTCTTTGCCGCTTCTAGAATAGATCATTGAACTGGTTGCAGTCATTGCATGTTCCGCACGGTCACGAGAGGTCAAGACAAATGCCCAAGACTCACAATCATTCCTAATCATTGCTGTGTGTTTGTGCATTCTGAAGAGGTTGTCACATCATACTTCTGAAATTCCATGCTCACTGGCATCATCTTATTCTAACACTGTTTTTGTGAACGCTACTTGCCTTCCCACGAATATATAATCTTCGAATAACCCAAGCTTCTAGTTCATTTTACATTTTCTTTTTCACTTGATTCTCCATCATATAGAAGTTGCGATTTTCAGTTCCATTTCCCAAGCCTCGCCTCTAGGTATCCATCGATATCCCCACATATCCCGATAACCTCTACTGGTTTCCAACTTCTTTTGCATTCCCCTACATCGTAAGAACTATAGACCCTGCTATGGTCATACCTAGTCCAGCTCCCAACTTTTTCTGCAAGGAGGTAGAAACTTGTCTGCAACTAGTTTATGGAGACATATAGGCAGACATATGTATACCCAATATTTGAATAGTGGAACATCAGATTCACAAGAACGTGGAACATGGAATGACAACTGGGTGTATATGGGGTTGATAAGGATCTAGGGTCTGGGACGGTCTGGGGGATACTTGGCTCGGACCAATATCAGCCATGCTAAAGAAGTATCAGTAACGCCTGTTATCCGAAGCTAACACAGTAATCACAAACGCCATCAGCGAATGCCGTGGTATCGACCGCAATGAACGTCTTGTACAGACGAATGGTTCCAAAGACTTGTGACGGTATCATGGTGCCAACGCCCTACACCTTGAACCCTGTTCAGGGACAGATAGGAGTTACGTCCTCATATGGGAGCCTGACACATTCGTTGCTGGGTCTAGGGTTCTGGCTTGTCCCCACATCGGTTTGCGATAATCTTCTACCCATAGCAAGGCTAATTTTCGGACACCAACTTGGAGTTTGGACACCACCTATCACGGTATGTCCAAAACGAGGCTCCCCATATTATACATTCCAAGATATCATCATCCTCAGCATAGGGGAACCCTGAACTGTTGTTGGAAGGTCCAAATCATCCCAGTAAGACACTACATGAGCCCAGTTTCCATTGCGTTTTGCATTTCCTTCTCGATTTGATTGGGAATCCCCAAATCTTCCTCTCCAAGCACTCTATACCTCTGCTCTAGATATCCCCTATAACTCCTTGAAAAGAGCGCCCCCCCCCCAGTCCTCCAGTAGGCCGCCAGTCTTCTCCTCGACCTTCCAATTAGATCGGAAAACATACTACTCATCTCTTGGGGGTTTAAGGATATTACCCCAAGAATAGAGAATGAAATGGAAAGAGCATGGAAAATGAAATGGACACGGAGCTTATGCAGGGGTTGATATGGATTTTCCTCATAATCAGCATCCCCACATAATGGTACCACCATATATCAGGGGGAAAGTTCATTATCAGGGGGGTGGGGGGGCCTTATTAGGGGGAGAGTATAATAGTAGAAGCAAGAACACTCGAAACTTTTTATCCGCATTATGATTATTTTGCTAGAGCCGCTAGAATTCCTTTTGCCAGCGCAGCCAAATCCGTAAATCATATTCTGCACCCCAAGCTGCGAGAGCAGTGAAGAGCGGCCAGTCCGCCGTTCCCTAATTCTTTGCGAACGTACAATGATGCAAACATTGCAACTACCCTTTGGCATACTATCCTTACATAAACATACATGTAATAGCTTCCTTTTTCTTTCGCATTCCCACTATATACCCCTACATAGCAGCCCCTATAACCCACCAAACATACAGGTGATCAGTATACCGACAGAGTCAACAAAAATGATGCTTGAGGAGAGGCCAACAAGAATGACAGTGAACATAATAGTAATAACAATCCTAATACTAATTGCAAAAGAGTAGTAGGAGTACAAATGTGCAAAATACTAACTGTAGTGGGAGTAACAATGCCATAAGTACTGGCAATAATCACATTCATAAGAGTAATTATGGGTGCATGAGTCTGAGAGGAGAGGCCTGCTGCTGCAGCAGGGACGAACCGCCAAGCTTCTCCGAGAGGGTCTTGATCGCACGTCCCTAGCGCTGAGGGCTTAGACAACGTGTATAAGGGTGCATAGGGGTATTTGGGGGAATAGAAGGGGTATAATGGAGTATCAGACGGAAGAGAAGATGGAGCATGGAATGGAAACTGCGCTTACGAGTATGGCGGTTTATGGGGTTTGTTGGTGCCTAAATTATTACCCATATCTTTTTCCGGTTTTTTGTACTAGTGACAACCCACCCACCCCCCTAGTAACAAAATTCTGACAATGTCGATTATCATTGCGGTCCGCGGGTTCAGACTAGGGCAGGGGTTTAATCATTACACATTCCAAAGGTGAGGGTGGCAACATTGGGCAAAGGAAAAGAAGCCTCGATCTGTCTAGAACGTTAGGGTTAGGGTTTAGGGTAGGGTTGAGGATTCAGGGTTCATGGTGCCCCCTTGAAGCTTGAAGAAATGACCCCCAAATGCCGGACGCCATTGAACAGCTTACCGGTTCTTCGCTGGGAATGAGGTGATGGAGATATGGGAGCTTCCCAAAATTAGGGGTACCTTTTAGGGGTCTCAATGATAAGGATTATAGTATTTTGGGGTCTATATTGGGGTCCCCTTATTTTGGGAAACTACCATATGGGTACTGTGAACTGGGAATGTATAAGGGCTACCAGGGATCCCGTTCTCTATCTTTTTTACCCACCAAGCTTGACAACATGGCAGTTTGCATGTTCTTTTCCATACCAATCCTCAAAATTGTGAATGTAATCCCATGCATCCCTAGATAGCCCCTTTATCTAGGTCTTCAGTAACCTAGGACTAAAAAAAGGCAACCTTTCTGAATATCGCTTCGTGTATACAGAATTTAGGACCCCCAAAACCGGGAAAGGGCTTACTCAACACCCTGTTATCCTCCCTGAATATCAGAATAACCTGCAGTTTGCATTTCATTTTCCGTAACATAGATATGTACCCCTACATTATAACCCTATAGACTCCTCGATATGCATATTAATAAAAATACTATAACCATTCATAATCCTAAGCCCTAAGCCGAAACACCCCCAAACTCCAAGCCATAAGCCCAAACCCTGAAACCCTAAAACTCTAAAGCTCTACACCTTAAAAGCCCAAACCCTCAACTCCAAACCCTAATCCCTAATCCCTTGCCCCGAGGCTATATGCCCTCTACATATATTCCTAAATACTATAACTTATAACCCTTTATAATCCTAAACCTGAAGCTCTAATCCCTAAACCCTGTGGCCCAATGCCTAAACCCTATAACCTCATCCCTATTATCCGAGTTCCTAGACCCTAAAACCCTAAACCGAAGCCCTCACCCCTTAACCCTAATCCCTCAAACGAATTCCCCCCTAAAGCTCCGGCCAGCATGTCCATGGCTTCCTCCAGCTCACCCTTTGCGGACGTGTGCTCTGCCTCTCCAGGGACCCTCTATGGGTTTCAGGGTTTAGGGGATTTAGGGTTTAGGGTTTCGGGGGGTTGAGGGTATTAGGGTTTTTAGGGTGTTGGGGGTTTAGGGTGTTTAGGGTTTCGGATGTTTAGGGCTTAGGGTGTTTAGAGGTTTAGGGTGTTTAGGGCTTAGGGTGCGGGGGGTTGAGGGTTTGGGGGGTTCAGGGGGTTCAGGGTCTGGGGGGTTCCCAAAATCAGAAGTCCTTTTTCTGGGGGTACCATACTAAGGACTCTGCCTCTTGATTGAGGGTTTGGCTCTTATCGAGTATTATTAGATTTTGTTTTGTTATGAACCCATCCCTAGCCCTAACAATCAGGACCACTTCTCAACCTGCATAAATCGAGTTAAGGTTTGAGGTCTACCTCACTTGCATAAGGATTACATACGGAAGGCTCTATGTAGGAGGAGTGGAGAAGTCAATCAAAACTACCATGTTGTTAAACCCTAAGCCCCAATCCCTAAATCCTGGTTCTGGGTTTAGGGCTCAGGGTTTCAGACCCATTCAGATTTCAAGGTCGAGGGAGTCCTCGTTACAAGCACCCCGCAACCTGGCTGATGCAGGCAGCGCAGACCGGACTACCCTAAGACTTACTCGTCGGGAAGCTGTAGGACCTACGATCATATGTACCCATGAGGCTTCCCGTGCAGAGTTCGCCCTTCCAATGGACCCTCCTCTGAGTGCTTGCACGAACTTCTTTGAGACTTCTTGCTGCGGGTCTCGCATGGCTTGCTATCGGACATGCTCCACCCAAGTCGGAGCATCGAAATTCAAGCTTTCCCTGGCTTATCTCTGCCAGCTTTCGTGAAAACCAAAAACCATCAACCACGCAAACCAATGCTGCTGCCACAAGGATGACCTTGAATCTAAGCCTGGAGAACCCTAACCCTAACTCTGCAATCCTAGCCCCTAAAATTCTGCTGTGTCGCATGTTGCTATGACAGAATTCGGAAGCCGAGCGCACAACCCTTTTTAAACTGGGCTCCGCATGCTTCAGGTCGCCCTGCCATCTCCACCTTGAGATTGTTCTGCTTGCGGATGCCCAGGATCAGCCCCTCCATCTTGCTGATTTTGTTCAAGAGGCTGCTCTATGGGTTCCCCCAACTCAAAGAAGCACTGCGGAACTTTCCTTTGTGGTCCAGTGGCACGCACTGTTCACGTGCTCCTTGATCTCAATGATCGAGGTACTGCATTCCCACGGTGGAGTCGACTGCGGTGCTGGCACTATCGGTCTTGAACCATTAGCGCCAAATCTCGGTCTGCGCCACCTGCTTGTCCACCTCAAACTTCTCCGTCAAGAGCTTTGCTCGCTCCTGGGGTCGGCCTTGGAACCAGCAGCGCCATCCTTGATGGCCTTGTTGAGCTCCTCGTCCATGGGCTCCGCTTGCAAGTAGATGCGGTTGTGCTTGTTAGGCGACTTGGCCAGGCACGTCACGCTGGAAGTCTCGGCGACAGTCTCGCGGTTAGACACCACGGGGTCGGACACGATGAAGTCGCACTGGGCATACTCATCCTTCAACTGCTTCAGGCAAATCTCAACGAGCAGCTCGCCGCAGCCTGCGATCACGTGCTCCCCACTCTCCTCCGTAGCGCAGACGACCAGGGGATCAGACTTGGACAGCTTCTTCAGACCTTCGACCAGCTTGGGCAGGTCTTTGCCATCCTTGGCCTTCACGGCAACCTTCACGACAAGGGACACAATGTACTTCATGTCGGCAATGTTGTGGGAATCCTCCACAAGTCCTAATGGTACCAGACTTCAAGATGTACTGGTCGACACCCACCAGCGCCACCGTGTTGCCGAGTAGCACATCCTGGATCTGCTCAGTGGCGCGGCCCATCATCAGCACAGTTCGACGGACGTTCTTCACGCGCAGGTCCTTCCTGGCTTGTAGTATGGGCCCTGAATGCGCACCTTCTGGCCGGTGGCGATAGAGCCGGAGAATACGCGGCCGAAGGCGTAGAAGCGGCCCTATCAGCAGAGGGCCTGCTGGGTCGCAGCTGCGGATGCCGTTGGCGGCGGCATCATCCATGGGCCCTTCGTACTAGCTCTCCAACTGGTGCTGTTGGGCGGCACAACTTGGTGACTTGCAACTTGTCTGTGGCGTTGATCCAGATATGCATGCTTGGCTCCATCAAGGGCTTGCCGGTCAGGGACCCTTGGTCGCACTGCAGCACAGTCTTTAGGGGTCCGATTACATGACATTGAAACATCCCTAAACTGAATTTGCCAAGCGTCAAATGCTTGCGGAGGCCTTTGAGGAATCGGGATGTGGATCTGTACGGCCTGTTGGATCTTCAGCTCGTAGTGCGCGGCAATCGGACAGAACTTCGTTGGCCGGTAGCCTCAGTGCCATTTGCATGAATTCAGGTTGCAGGTCAGGGGAAGGCTGCCAAAAGGTGGCTCTTCAGGCGTCCCTTCCCCGTCACTATCAAGCCAGGCTGCACAACGATTTGTAAACGCACAAGCGCTCCTTGTATCTCTTCTCCATTTTGTCAAATCTCCTCCTGAGCTGCCCGATGCATCCTTCGGTGCTCGTCATGCAGCAAGCACGATGGACGATCTCTCGCTTGAGGGCACGGCAGTTTCGTGCGCAACCGGAACACCTAGGCGCGCAAAAAGAACTGAACATGAGTTGAAACAGCACGCAGTTCGGGCACCTTCGCTGACAATACGCGGGCATCGTGCAATGTCGCGCGGTTCATGTTACTCAAAAGGGAAAACCTAGTAAAGGGCCTCAGACCCAAAATGCAGACGTTTACTACACGCATGCAGGGCAGGCCCTCTTTGGATACTCCTTTCTAGCTGAGCTGCGTCTCGGAACTCCTTCGGAGTGAGTAGCTCGGCCTGGGGGGGCCAGAAATCACTGTGAAGAGCTTTTGTGCTCGTGTTGTTCCTCATTTCTACCAAGACCTTCCAGGGAAAAAGTCAGACAGATGCTCACAATGTGTAGCTTGGACTCCGAAAGACACGAGAGAGCTGGAATAGCTGCTAACCCCAACATGTGAATCGTGAACGCAAAAAAGAGCCCAAAGATGCCTTACATCCCATGACGCATATGGCGCTTTGCTGGCCCCGTCCATGTGCAGCTTCACATCATTGAGGTCTGATCCCTGATCTGAAGCTCCACTCCAAGCGGCCATGGACTCCGCACTCGGCTCGAACCCCGTCATGCCCAGCGTCCGTGAGCCCGCCCGGACTCCTGCAACGGAGCGAGAGCATCACCCCTTGCGCTGGGAGGGCCACTTGCATGTGGCAGCCCGGTCCTGGCAAGAAGTAGTCCCATCTCTTGTCTATCTCCTGCAACGCAGGGAGGGGATCAGGCTTTGTGGCTTCCCGGCGGCGCACCGCAATGCTCTGCGACCGTCCTGGCACCAAGCGGAGCGCGGAGCTTCTTCCTCCGTCTGCGTCTCCTCCGCGGGGCACGGAGTCGCCCTGCCGAGAAGAGTTGGCAGTGCCGGCACCACCTGCAGCCATAACAACTGAGATGTCAGTGGATATAAGTGGCGCCCTCACTCGACCCAGAATTACTGACACAGTGCATGTGGTCAGGGATAGCTGTTCGCTGGTCACAGTGAAGACGCGTCTGCAGTGCAAGCCTTTGCGTAAACTGGGATCATCTGGCCACACAGGGGAACCTGAAATTTGCCGGAAAGCCAGCTGCAGAAGTATGCCGGCCGAAGTGGTACCAGAAGCAAGACAGCAACATGCGAAAGGAAAAGGAGCCTGTGTGCAATGCCAAGGGGCAGGAGGAGCTGGCGGCGGGGGCACGGAGGTCTTCCCCAGGACAGCGCACGCGGCTTGGGAGAAGTTTTGGACCACGTTGCCCACGTCTGCTGCGCAGCAGGCTTAGAGCTCGAGTTATAGAAACAACTCGACAGGCCAGCACTTACAGCTTGATTTAGAACCTCAAATTAAGAAGAAAGCTCTCAAGGCTCGGCCTGGCCGGGGCTCGAAGAGCAGCGCCGGCATTGTTGACATCCGGGATGAGATTGTTCGGGCAGCTACAATAGGAGTTCTTTCAGCACCCTTTGCCAAGAATTGCTCTGAGCCTTGCCGGATGAAATCCATTCAGACAACTACACCAGCTGGCAGTTCTGCGGTCTATAGCGCCCCCCTTACGTAGAATATGGCTTTTGGGTATTTTTAATAAGATCCCCCTCCCGGCAGTACTGACCGTCAAAACTGTCTTAGAGGATGACTGCCCTCAAATGGAAGCAAGGTCGAGCTGCTCTGTGGCCCCTTTTGGGCACTGTCAGATGCCCCACATCTGGCAAAATGGTAGTTTCCCAAATTAAGGGGGACCCAATATAGACCCCAAAATATTGTAGTCCTTATTATGGGGACCCTCAATAAGGTACTCCTGATTTTGGGAAACCCCCATATGGTTTGCCAGATTCGGCAACTCTTGCGGGCCCGGAAGCGGGGAGTCTTGATATCTTGTTGGGGTTTGTGTCTGGACGCTAAGTCGGGTGAAGTCCCCGTCTGTGCAAATGAGTGCGCATCATGCAAGCCGTGACAGTGCTGGGAATATATCGACATATAGTCCCCCTTAAGTAGATAGAATATGGCTTTGGGTATATCATAATGAGATCCCCGTCTACCCCCATCTTTTATCTACTTAAGGGGGACCATAAGCCCTATATGAACTCTACATAAACCTAAATAATGCCCTCTCTCCAATTTACTGATATCTTGGGTACTCCCCCCCCTCAGTAACAGTTGGATAATATGGTTATATATAGCCCTTAATAGGACCCCTAATATAGACTGTTACTGGGTGGGGGCAGAACCCAACTAATATTGGTTCTTAGAACCCAGGATGAAGGCCTTCTCCTTGACACGCATCTCCTGGGCAGCCTGCAAAAATCCAACATGGTAGTTTCCCAAAATAAGGGGACCCCAACATAGGACCCCAAAATACTATAATCCTTATTATTGGGACCCCCCCAAAAACGTACCCCTAATTTTGGGAAACTACCACATGAGCAGCCTCATTTTTTTTTTCTTCGGGTGGTTGAACCAAGTAAGGCTACCTTTCTCTTATCAACGACCACAACCGAAAGGAGGATATAGTCTTAGTCTAGGTGGGGGACCATAGCATCCCGAATCAAATGCTACTCACATGAAAACTGTCCATTTGTAGACTTTGCGTGCAGGATTGGGTGAACCTATGCTTCCTGCGACAGCTGCGTTGACGTGATGGTTAGCCATGTAGGTACATTGTATGAAGGTCTGCATGCAGGGTGGTGGTAGCAACTTTGGAATCGTGTTGACCCTGCCCTGGTTGATTCCACGAACTCTTGTTGCCTTGGTCGTGTGGGCACTCGGCAAGTTGGAGCCATTTTACAGTCTGCTGTAATTTTCTTGCTGCTAAATCAGATATTGTGCGCAGCTAGAGAGCACCACGCTGTGAATCTTTCACGTTGGATCTTTGCAAGCCTTCGAATCGTAGGCCGGATCTTGTGTGTGTGTGTGCGCGTTTGTTGCATTGGGCAGTTGCCAGGATGGCAACTACAATAATGCGCTGCTTCTGATCGTACTGTCTATTGCCTTCTTGCCTCTGCACAGGCAACTTGCCAATTACGCTCTCAACGCTGCAACCTTGGCAGTCCCTCACCCTCACTCCTGCCAAATATATACCCTATTATTATATAGTAGTTTCCATTTTCTTTTCCATTATCCCATTATAACCCCTCTATAATCCCCCATAATCAGTGCGGAATCTGGCACCCCACGCCTTGGAGATCTGGCCTGACCTCCCTTCCCTCATACTGGGAGCAGCAAAAATTTACAGAACACAATGCTATAAGGACACCCATGTCCATACGTGCAGGAAACTCTGTAGCTTCTAGTGCCCAGGATGCTAAATGATCCGCATTCAATTCAGCAGAATCCCCCTCGAAGCCTCAGAAAGTCTGTGATGTTTATTCTGCTGGGTTGCTGTTAAGGAACTTAATTCAAGTTACCATAATGGGTATACATAGTAACTAATATGGTTTCCCCAAAATAGTGAATCAAATGAAGTTCCGTAACGGCAATCCAGTCTGCCCTGGTTTGATAGGCGGGACCTTGAGGTCAGCCTCGTTCTTTGTCACCGTGGCCTGCAGCTCCTGCAATTAGAAGCTTGGGACCACTAAGAAGGGGACAAATTGTTGTAGTGGTGCCAGGAGAAAAGAACTGAACTAGTCAAGTTTTCTTTGAAACAACAGTCAAGATTTGAATAAACACCGAAACATATTTAAGAACATCCTTTTCTAATGGTTTTTCCTTAAGGGACCTGTTTTGTTACTAATACTAAAGAGGCACAAAGATCTGAAAAGTCGTGCGCTCGGCCACAAGATCTCAACAGTACCAATAAAATCAGCCGCTCCTTTAAAATCTAGCGGTGGGGGGTAGGGGTCAAGAGTTTGCTGGTGACCTAGCTTGCCTTGCATTAAGCCCTAAACCCAAAGCCCTCAACCACAAATCCTACAACCCTAACCCTAAACCGTAAAACCTTTAACCCACACCCTAAAACCCTACGCCCCGAAACCCTTAACCCTACAACCCTAGACCCCCTATGTCGGGCCTCCAGCTTCGTTGTGGACACGTCGATGTCCGAGGTGGCCTTTGCGATAGTCGCAGTCAGCTCCTAGCAGTCTTTCAGCAGCTTCTCCCAACTTATGGTTTAGTGTTTATATAGGTTTCAGGGTTTAGGATTTACATAGGTTTAACGGCGTAGGGTCTATACAGGTTTTAGGGTTTAAGGGTTTAGGGTCCAAGGTCCAGGGTTCACAGTAGAGTTTAGCTTTGCAAAGGCCCCGTTTCCATTCTACCGTTATTGGGATAATATCCAAATACATAGTCCCTATATGCTCTCAGTAGGATCCCATGCACATTCCCACCATTGACTTTAAGTCCTAATGTGTAGCAAGGCTGGCAACGGGAGATAAATCATCAAAGGGAACAGGGCTTCACTGTCCGGTGGAGAAAAATTTGAGCAGAACACACATGGAGGGTTCATGCTTGATGAGCCACCCTGAACAAATTCTACCACACATGCCATTAGAGACTGACATTGGTGACCCCAAAACTAACCCTAAACCCTAAACCGCTGATCTGCAAGGTCTCCTGCAGACTTCTTGGCTTTAAGGGCTGGCTGCTCGTTGCTCGATCTACTTTTCACATCTGCAGGGCAGCTGTCACATATCCAACGAAAACCTGCTGAAAGGACTGGGGGATCACCATGCCATTTGGCCTCAAAAGGTTCTCCCCGCCCCCCCCCCCCTCCCTCAAGGGTTTAAGGATGTAAAAATTAAGGCTTGTGCAGGGCTTAAGGCCTTAGGGATGTGCTATAAGTCCCGAAGCTGATCCCTCTCGACAACGGAGGGCAAATGTGGGGGTTGCCCAGAATTACGGGTACCTTGTTGGGGGTCCCTATAATAAGGTTTGTAATATTTTTGGGTCTATATTGGGGTTGCCCTTACTTCGGGACATTACCATGTGGGCGGTCCTCGACAGTCTTTTCACCGTCCTGGATGTCGTAGCCAAGGTCACGCTTGCCGCGGGTGCAGAACTTGGTGTAATTCTCGTATGCCTCGCTTCGATGGACCGTATAAGGACAGATCCTCTGTCCCCCCAGTTCATGCTAACGTGGCCCTCCTTATGCCATCAACAGCACCAGCAGCATCACCCCCACCCCAGGCCCCACCGACCTCCCCAACAGCTGCTACCACTACCACCACCGCCAACACAGCACCCCACCAACAACAACAACAAAGTGTTTGCAGCTCCTACATGTCCCATGAATAGAGGAACCCCAATGCTAATTCATGCAACACCCCATCCAAATAAACTGCAGTATGAGCCCAGTCTCCAGTTCGTTTTCAATTGTTTCTTGTTCAGTCTTCTCTCCGCTCCTGGGGTAATATCCCTCAACCCTTAGGCACCAAACTCTATAGTGTCAAACCCTAAGCCGTACGTGAGCCATTTTCTCAACTCCCAGTATCCCCCTTAATAACCCCTGTACTACTCCCCCACATAACCCCTTGAAGGAGGGTGACCTTAGACTAGTACTTTCAATTTTCTTGTCCATTATCCCCTATATAACCCCACATGACATCTCCCAACCTTACACCCTAAACCCTAACCAACTCCCCTTTTTGATGCAGGCCTTGGCTGCAGCAACACCGTCTTTTTCCACCTTGTCCTGCAGGTCGGACAGCCTCAGCGGCGCTTAGGTGATATTAATGAAGGGTACCTTGAAGGGGGAAATATATGGGATGTAAAGGGATATGTAGGGTTTAGGGATTAGGGTCTAGGGTTCAGGGTTTCCCAAAATTAGGGGTACTTTTCTGGGGGTCCCCATAATACGGATTTTGATATTTGGGGTCTACCTTGGGGTCCCCCTATTTGGGGAAATTACCATGTAAGGAAGAGGGGGCGGTACAGAGAACCCTGAACCCCCATCCCCACTAGCCGGTTCCAAAGATCGCTTCACAAAGCGTCACCGGAACTTGGTAGGCAAAATCATCTACCCTCCAAGCAACACAAGAACCTGAGTTAGCCCCATTACTGACCTACCTACTTAGTGCCCCCTCGACCCGAAACCCCCAACCCTAAACTCGAAATAAGACCCTAAACCCTAAACCCTAAACCCTAACCATTTTCCACCAAATCGTCCCAACACCTGGAAGGAACGACTTGTTTCAAACCCCCTTCTAGGGGGGTTCAAGGGTTTAGGGGCAGAGAGGTGAAGTGGACATATCAGGGTTTAAGCTTTAGGGTTTAGGGTTTAGGGTTTGGTATTTCTACCTAGCTGTTACCTTACGTGGTACGCGCATTCTTGCTTATACTGTCTCATGACTTGCCAAGTACCCCTTAGAACCCTGCCTGACAATTTTCCGAAAAGAAGAGAGCAGGCAAAGGTTTACCCAACATCAACGAACTTGACCTACAACTTCAAGGCCCCAAAGGCACGAACCTCATCAGTGCAACACTTGACCCCCAAAAAGGGAAATCCAACAGCCGCGAAGATCCAGCATGTTTACAGGTTCTAAGGTTTCCACAACTCTTGCATGGCAGCTCCTTTAAATTAAGGGCTCCCAAAATAGACCCCAAACTCCAAAATCCTTATTTTAGGAACCCCAAAAAGGTGGCGCTAAATTTCCTGAACACTAAACCCTAAATCCTAAGCCGTAAATCCTAAACTCGTGATTCCCAAACACTAAACCCTAAACACTATAAGCCCTAAACCTTAGATCCCAAACCCTAAGCCCGACAGCCTAAATCCTTAAATTCTAACCCCAAAAACCCGAGAATCCAAGGTTAGAAGTATGGGCCTAATATGGGCCCTTAAGCCTTTTAGGGGGATTCTAGGGCCCCTTAAGGGTACATATAGGGTATATAGTAGGTATAGAAGGATCCAAGGGTTAAGGGCCCATACTAGGGGCCCATGGTTTTAAACTTAGAGAGAAGCAAACCTTGCTGATCCTCGCAGGCGCCTCCCTTTCCTGGAGCAAGGCCAACGCCGCCAGGATCGTCCCTGGTGTTTGCCACTGATGGCACCGGCAAAGCTCTCGCGGCTGGTCTTTGCATTGGGATTCCTCAATTGAGTAGTATTTTATTTGGGGATACTATGGTACCCAATATAGAGTAAGATTATATCCTCCTTTTTGGGCTATAGTATTTTATATAAGGAATACTATCTTACTAAATTCAACCACCCAAAAAAAACCGCGACTCAATTAAGAAATATAGGGTTTAGGGTTTAGGAACCCAGGGAGCCCAATACCCATGAATTAAGGAATATTGGGTTTAGGGTTTAGGGTTTAGGGTTTTAGGGGCCCAGGGAGCCCAACACCCATGAATTAAGGAATATTGGGTGTAGGGTTTAGAGTTTAGGGGCCCAGGGAGCCCAATATCCTTTGATTAAGGAATATGTCTTAACTCATATTGGGGACCCTAGCGATGGTTTCGTAGGTATAAGAAATCCTCAACAATCCATGGAGCCCAATACCCCTTACTTAAGGAATAAGCTTAGATCATATTAGGGACCCGCGTACCATTTATATAGGCGATTTTCCTGAATCAAAAGGTCTTGGGCTCTCTGGGTTTGCGCTGGGACTGAAAGGGTTTAGGGTTTGGGGTTTAGGGTTTAGGGGTTTAGAGTTTAGGGGAACTTTGGAAAATCTTTCTCTGCGTGCTGAAACCACCGGCCCCAAGCCCCATCACAGCCGGCAAAGATAACAACTGAGGACTCCCCCAACTTAGAGAAGCCCTCACAGAAGAATGTGTTCGGGATGATGTGCCAATTTGATGGATTTGGGGTGTATGTTCGGGGATACAGTCAGGTCTTCTTCTAAGAAACTCTTGTAAACCTCAAACCCGAGACCCTAGACTCTAAAGCCTGAAATGGAGGCAAGGGGCAATGTGAGCTGTAGTCTAGACTCCTTACAGGGGGCTATATCGGGGAGGATTTAGGGGACTATCACAATTGTTATGAAGGGGGATACTAAGAGTTTAGATTACAGTTCATATGGATATGTAGGGTTTGGGGGTTTAAGTTCCTGGCTCTTTAATAAATTCCTGAAACAACCCAAACCCTAAATCATTAAAACCCTAAAGCAGCCCGAACCCTTAAACCCCCAAATCCCTAAATCCTAAACCCTAAGGGTTTAGGGTTCAGGGTTTAAGCCCTAATCTTCAAGAGCAAGGCAAACCCCTAAACCCGAACGTGGGAGTGAGGTACATTTCGCCTACCAGGACTTCGACTCTAAGGCCGACTCCACCCTCAAGGTACGCAGGGGGATAGAGATGTTCGGGTTTGAGGTATAGGGTTTAGGGTTTAGGGTTCAGGGTTTAGGGTTAGGGTTTGAGGTACAGGGTTTAGGGTTAGGGTTTGAGGTATAGGGTTTAGGGTTAGGGTTTGAGGTATAGGGTTTAGGGTTAGGGTATGAGGTGTAGGGTTTAGGGTTTGAGGTATAGGGTTGAGGGTTAGGGTTTGAGGTATAGGGTTTAGGGTTTAGGATTTTGGGTTTAGGGTTTGAGGTGTAGGGTGAGGGGTTTAGGGTTAAGGTATAGGGTTTAGGATTTAGAGTTTGGAGCTTCAGGAAGTAAGGTTCAGGGTTTAGAGTTTGCAGGCTTATGAGTTGGGTCATGGTTCGTGGTTTGCTCCAGAGAGATGGGTGGAGGGGATTTAGGGGCTTGGGGTGAGTTGACGACTGTGGGGTTGCTAGGGTCGCTGGGGGTTAGGGTTTAGGGTTTAGAGGCAGTCAGGCCCCTCCCCATTCATATCAAACCTTTGAGTAAATCTGCGAGCTACTGTCAACTTTAGCCTTATTAAGGAGCACCTGACGATGGACATGGCGGTCACTTTGGTAGTTCAATATAGTTTCTTGTATAGTTCTTAATAAGGAGCCCGAGTCCATTAACTCATGTAGGAAGTTAGACTGTAGCTGGTTCCAGCGCATGAGTTGCTACACCTTCTTTCTGATACCCGCAACTGTGCTTTCACGCCGTCCATGTACCTCCGGAAGTATTAGCTGTATTGCTTCCATCCCTTTACTGGCGTCTACCACTCGGCAATGTACATTGAGGACGACGGGAGTGGCGTGGAGGTGGCATTCGGCCGTTGTGGCCAGGAGCTGCTCCAGTTGACAAGGGAGGAAGCTGATGCAGCGTATGGGCGAATGTTTGCCGAAATCTACCTGGGAAGAACCACTTGGAGCCAGGCTGCGAAGACTGTAGCCGACACGCAACGGTTCCACTACACGAGGAATTCCTGGAACTGCCAAGATCACGCCCAAGAAGTGGCGGGGAGGCTCGGCGTTCCCATCGAGCCGCTGAACTTGTTGAGAAGCATGGCCATGCTTCTACTTCTGCTTCTACTTCTACTTCTACTTTCAATGGTGGCTTGTGTGGTTGGAGCCTGTGATCGCGAAGCCGCGGCTGTCAGCGAGGCTTTCGGGACAGTTTGCAACGTGGCCAGTGAGGTTTACGGTGAAAACTACATCCTCATGGCGCCTTCTCCTGCAAGCAAGGGGCCGATCTGTAAGCGTGGCCATTGGAAAGCATGATTAATGTCAACTAACTATGGAGTTTCCAAGCCCAAGATTGCAGGGTTGGAGAACTTTGATATGATGCAGCTAAAATTCATGCGCAGCTGCACACTTGTGCGAATAGGCAGACTGTAGCTCATATCGCCCTGGGCGCTTCGGAGTAAAGCCCCGAAGCCTTAAAACCTAAATCCTAAACCCTAAAGCCTTAACCCTAAACACTAATCCCTAAGCCCAAACCCTCAACCCTAAAAACCTTAAGCCCTAAACCCTGGTGTAGGTCAGTAGGTTGATGGAGGGTTCAGGTGCCCAGTGGATGAGGACTACCCTAGACTTCAAGCGCTAAAATCATGAAGCGGTATACAGGGTTTAGGGTTTAAGGTTACCCAGTGGAGGGATGTCCCGTACCTGAACCCCAAAAGCATGTAGAATAGTAATCCTTTGGGTTGTTTTAGGAGTTTGAGTCTATTAGCTTACATACTTTTACGATCCAGGTAGCCACCATCGACTAGCATAAAACATGCACTATGAGTTCATATTTGGTTTACAGAGGAGCACGACTGATGCTGGTAGCGCTGGAAGACATGAGTTTTCAAAGCGCCCTTACAAGGGGCCCATGTAATCCTCTCATAATTGTCATATCTAGGGTCGCCTAGGGAGCCTCAATGTTAAGAAACTCAGAATGCCAGTAGCACTACCGATGTTATATGTTCAGCCCGCACAAGACAGGTCGCTATGGTATGATTTGCCCAAGTCCTGCAAAACAAATCACGTCCCCTCAATCTTCAGCATCGGCAGGGTGATAGCAATTGTTCCTGAACAACACCAGTATTGGTTGAAAAGGCCGGCAGACAAAACCAGCGGTAGCAAACCCAAATTGTAGTCATAGCCGTCGTAACAGGTTACCATTCGTAAGCCAGTACGAATCATGATGCTGAGACGGTTTTGGTAATTACTATGATTACCATCATGATGACGACAGACAAGAGTCATGGCCATCATCGTCATTGTCATCCCTGCCCTTGTACACATACAGCCTATCACCATAGTCCCATCATCATCAGTAGCATAGTTAACGCTTATCCTTTATTAGGCTAGAACTTTCAGCCATACCTGAACCTTTATACCCCTAAACGACAAACAGCACCCATCTGATAGTTCCAGGAGCCATCACCTTTATCTAGGGTTAAGGGTATTGATGGGAATATGTGGGAATACAGGCATAATAGAGAACCCGAGGGAAAGTAAGATGGAAGATGACATGGAAACTACCAATTACTGGGGCTTAGGGTTACAGAAGTTATCTGCCGAAGAAGGGCTGCAGCCGTCCCCGGAGGTCGTGCAAGCTTCGCCTTGCAAGGTGGATCTGTTGAAGGTTAAGGCCGCCTCTGCGTACTCTAAGGGTTCGGGATGCAAGGCGTGAGGTTTAATGGGTTGCTGTTAAGGAACTTAAAGCAAGCTACCATAATTAATGGGTATATAGAGTAACTAATAGCGTTTCTCCAAAATGGTAACTTAAAATGAGGTCCTTAACTCCCTACATTCCCCCCAGCTTCCATGTCATGTTCCATTCTCTTTTCATCTTGATTCTTCATTATAGGGGGATTCCTTAGATGAAGGTCCTTAACAGCAACCCAGTTTAACAGTTTGAGTCTGCACAGCCGCCACTCAAAGGAAGACTTGAGGTTCTGAGCTTGGGAGTTCAGACCTCAACTCCAGACCCCAATTGAGCCCAGGGTCTTAGGGTTGAAGGTTTCGGGGTTTAGAGTTTTAGGGTTTCGGGTTTTAGGGTTTAGGGCTTTAGGGGTTTAGGTTTTTTTCCGACGGACTTTCGTGGAGTACAGCTTCGAGCTTGATGATGCGCCTTAATTTAAGTCAGTACCCCCAATGGACAATGAAATGGTAACTGAGGGAGAATAGGGAGTTAAGGACCTTAGTTTAAGTTACTTTATAGGGGTGAAAAGCCCAGGCCCCAGTTTGATAAAGGCAGCGTCGGTGATTCTGAAGATTAATTCCTCCAAGCGTGGATATATATAGGGGATTATATAGCCCTAGGGCTCCAGTTACCTAAATAATGGGAACTGGGTTCTTTATACCCTGTAGTTACATAGCCCAGTAACCTGCTATTTAGGTAACTGGAGCCCTAGGGTAGGTTTAGGGTTTAGGGTTTAAGATGAAAGTTCAGGGCCTGGTACGGCATAGAGGAGTGGATCCCTATAGCATTGGTCACGGCCAATGATAACCTTTTGTTTCTTCATTCAATACCAAACGTCAGTGGGACTTAGGGACTACTTATTATTGGGCTTATAACCTTATTTATAATCCCCCTACATGGGCTTACAGGGATTAGTAGGGTTATAAGCCCAATTATAAGTAGTTACTAAGTCCCATAGGCCCCCAAGCCCTAAAACTGTGATGGAAGTACCGCTGCGAAAAAGGGGTGTAGGGTTTAGGGTTCCGAGGTGTCCTCTGAGCCATAATCTAAACTCCGTGAAGGGGGGATATATATGAGGAATAATCTCGCGTTGAGCAAAGTTTGGGGTTCAGGGTATAGGGTCTAAACTCTTTAAGGGGGCTATATAGGGATTATAGAGGAGTGTTATAGCGATATTAATGGGGATACTAGGAGTTCAGACTATGGCTCTCTGTTGTTGCACATCTGCGTGTTCGATTAAGGATTCCTACCAGGACCTTCCAACAACGTAAATTGGATCTTGTAGTCCGTATTGGCGGTATTTGGGCTCTATAGATGACTTGGGGGCTCTAGGTATATGCTGGACTTTAAGCTTTGCACCTTGTTTGGCTTTCCTGCCACAAGAAACAGCTGCAAAACATGTTCTTGTGACCTGAATAGCATTTCATGTGGGGATACCATGGTACCCAACGTAGATTAAGAGAAAATCCTTCTTTCGAGTATGGTCTATACTTTGAATAAAGAATATGAAGTTACCCATCATGCATGGTTTGGGGTTAAGGCTTGGGTAATCGTCCACCAAGAACTATGGCATCTCTCCTTCATGTGTCATGCAGGATTGTTCTCATTCCATAGTCGTGTGAACTTCCTACACCAGGCCGAAGGCATGGAGCTTGGCAATCGGTATTTTCAGACATGCTGTATGACATTCTCAAAATGTACTTGTGCCGTGTGAAAAGCGCTCTACCCCAGATTTTGCTCCCGAAGAATTAGTTCAACACCGCTTCTCAGACCCTCCAGACGGTAGATGCCCTTAAGGGTTCCTACAAATTGCCCAAGAGTAGTAAACCCTAAACCCTAAACCCAAAAACCCTAGTATAAGGTACCATGTTGACCATGTTGGGGGTACTACTTTCTATTTCGAGCTCCTCCCAGGAGTCTAAACCCTAAACTCTAAGCCCTAAGCCCTAAGCCCTACACCCCATAAACCCTAAACCCTCTAAACCCTAAACCCTAAACCCTATAAACCCCATAAACCCTATAAACCCTAAGCGAAGCCTTCTTAGCACAGTTCAATCCATATACAATATAACCCCAATATACTATAGTATTTTCCATTTTCTTTTCCATTATCCCTATATAACCCCAATATATATCCTATATAAATATATGTATATGTGTTACTTTCTGTATATATATATATGTATATATATCCCTTTAAGGGGACCTAGTGGTTTCCATTTTCTTTTCCATTATCCCTATATAACCCCAATATATTAAAAGTAGTTTCCATTTGATTTTCCATTATCCAATCGCAGGCCTGGGCTGAGTCCAACATCGTGGAGTATGCAGGTGGCATGGTTTCGGGTTTTAGGGCTTTGGGGTTTAGGGTTTAGGGTTTGGGGTTTAGGGTTTAGGGTTTCGGGTTTCGGGTTAGGGTTTAGGGTTTAGGGTCTAGGATCTAGGGGTTTTTCTACGTTTGACTATTTGTGTCTCAATTCCAGCTTCCTTCTCTGCATCGTAACTTCATGGTTGCAGTTCAGGGTTCGTGGGTCGGAGTTGAGAGGCAAGCATTTTCAGCAACAATAATAGCAATAATATGAATACTACTAATGCATATACTGATAATAGTAATACCAATAACAGCAACAACAATAATAACAAGAATACAACCTTACAACCTAAACCCCTATAAATCCTAGACTTATGGCAGCCCAAGCCTCAAAAACAAGGACCCTGCAAGACTCATAAGAGTCATTGGGTTCATTTTTTGGGCATGGGGTAACCAAAAGCCCCTGATTAATCGGGGTTCTGGTTACCCCAAAACCCTAGAACAAGGACCTTACACCAGAAGACTTACACCCTCAAGCCCTAAAGCCTGAACCCGATGAGCATCGTCTGATGCTTTGTGGGTCCTTGTTGTAAGCTTTGCGGCTACACAAATCAGTTTTGCATAAACCCAAAGCTTTATGCAATCTCTACAGCGTATTCACTATTTACTAGACGTAGAATCCCCCTACCTAAGCCCTAAACCGTAAACCCTAAACCCTAAACCCTAAAACCTAAGCTCTAAACCGTAAACCCTAAGCCCTAAACCCCGCGTTTTACATCATCCCTGGGTTACCAAACTCATGCATTTGCAGCAAGTCCCTGCTTCTGCATTGTGGAATTGATCGCCAAAGCAAAACAGGTAGGGTTAAGGGTTAAGGGTTTAGGGTTTAGGGCTTAGGGCTTAGGGTTTAGGGTTTAGGGTTCAAAGTTTAGGGTGAACCCTGGCTGATTACCAAGATTGTCCCGAATAATTCGCGGACAATCAAATCAAACCTTTCTGAGAAACAGTTGCCTCAAGCCTTCTCCTAAACTTAGACCCCCCAAATACCCTGTATAGACCCCAACTATCCCCAAATAGAAGCTACGTAGACCCAATTTTAAGCTACTTGGGGGGTCTAGGCTGTTTCTATGTTTCAACTTTACCCTGAACCATAAACTCTAAACCCTAAAGCTTAAAACCCTAAACCCTGTAGCATTTACTCTAGCTACCGTAGAACCGTAGAATTGCAGGATTTCTGATCTTAGGCACCAAGTCTCAATGTAACATGCTGCCTCAGGGGCGTTCGGCTTTTCGCCCACTAAGCCCTAAGCGCTCACAGCCAGACTACTTGGAGGGTCATGGGACTTGGTAAGTAGGTCAATAGTAGGTAGGGATTAGGGTTTTGGGTGAGGATTTTAGGTTTAGGGTTTAGGGTTTAGGGTCATGGGGACTTAGTAAGTAGGCCAATAATGGGGGTACGTCGGGTTGTTATATGGCTTGTCGAGGTTATTATCCTACTTACTAAGTCCCCATGACGCTCCAAGTAAACCCTCAACCCCAAACCTTGATGCCTTGCTCTAGCTCCAATGATCGAGACTTTTGCAGTCGACTGCCCCAATGTGGCGCACGGGCCTGAGGCCCCCGAAACTCTAAACCCTAAACCCGCAATCCTAAACCCTAACCCCTGAACCCTAAACCCTAACCCCTGAACCCTAAACCCTGAACCCCCAAACCCTGAACCCTACACCCTACACCTTAAACCCTGGCCAGAGTGGGGGTTGAGGGTTTTGGGCTTACTCTGGTGGTGCCGCAGCGTGAGGCCTCTATGGGCAGTATGGAGGATACTTATGGCGTTTGCATTGGGCTGCGGCTTTAGGGTTTAGGGTTTGGGGGTTTAGGGCTAGGGTTTAGGCTTTAAATTATACTCCGCTAGAGAGATCTTTTGACTTAGTCTACCTACTATCCCCCATAACCGCCATTATAGGCCCCATAACACCCTGCTGCTACGTCACTAAGCTCCATATCCCCCGTTGCGAAGTAATTTGCTAAGTCAAGAGATGCTCCCAGTACAGCCCAAGACCCTGAACCCTACCTAAATAGTAGTTTCCATTTGGTTTCCATGTTTTGCATTTAATTCTTTTGGGGGGTTAATGTGCCAAAGCACTAGACCCTAAACCCCTAATGGGGATTGGGATTAGGCTTAGATTTCCTCCAGTGCGACCCCAAGGATTCAAGGGCATTATGCTGGTGGTGTAGGGTGTAGGGTTTAGGGTTCAAGCGTAGCGGCCGGAATTCGCGATTTGGGGAATTGCTTCTGGTCAAATTACAACGAGTTCATCCCTGTACGTGGTCCTATCCCTACTCTGGAGCTTTGCTGTTTGAAGACATTAGCGACTGGTTTTGACAGTCACGGATCTGAACTTCGATGGATTTAAAACTCTTAGCCCCAGACCTTAAGTCGTCCTAAACCCTAAACCCTAAACCCTTCATTATCCTCAAGCCCCAGACCATCAACCCTAAACCCTAAGCCCTAAACCATAAGCCCGTAACCCTTGCCGGAGATGATGGCTCCACGAAGGGGCGTGCTGCCCACAGCCACGCCAAAGGCAACAAAAACCTGCCATCAAAAGGCTTAGGGCTTAGGGTTTAGGGCTTAGGGGTCAGGGGTTAGGGGTTAGGGTTTAGGGTTTAGGGCTTAGGCTTTAGGCTTTAGGCTTTAGGGCTTGGGGTTGGGAACGAGGTAGAAGGCACTTGGACTGTAGCCATGTGCGCGACAAGCTAAACTCCTTAAAGGGGGATATATAGTGGATTGTATAGGGAGAGTCTTAAAGGGGGTTATTAAGGGGGATGCTGGGAGTTTAGACTCTAGCTCATGTTATAACCTAGTTGAGATTATAGATAACAATAGCGCCTCGCAATATCTAGGAGGAGAAGCTTGGTGTTTTGGCATCTTGGATTTGGGTTTAGGGTTTAGGGCTTGAGGTGTTTTTGACATCTTTCGGTTGGAGTAACTCGTGCTTGTACATCCCCATTCGTTTCCAGCGCCCGGAATCCGCGAAAGCAGGAGCCTAAATGGGAGTTTCCCAAAATTAGGGGTACCTGTGTGGGGGTCTCCATAATAAGGATTATCGTATCTGGGGATCTATACTAGGGTCCCCCTATTTTGGGAAACTACCCTAAACCCTAAATCCACATAGATACTGGGTACATAACAACACTGCGCGTTACGCATGCTACTTTCCTGACCCTCCAGGTGGCTATGTTGGGTCCTTTAAAGTAGGGTTTAGGGTTTAGGGTTCTATATACAACTTGTTTGAGAAATAGCTAAACCCTAAAGCCTGACCATATGACATGTGAGTGGTTGTCAAAATCATGGTCTGTTTTTGGATCCCTATTATAATACGGCACCAAATATTTAGGGTACCCGAAAAGGGACCAACATTTTTGACAAC
>CAJNIZ010033201.1:31612-43083 GCA_905231905.1 Symbiodinium pilosum | reverse complement strand
TGTGCAAGGCAAGCAACACAGGCATGAACATTATATAGTAAATAATAGGGTTTCCCCAATATAGTAACTTAATTTAAGTTATATATTCCCCCAGTTTCCATTTCATTTTCCATTTGATTCTCCATTATGGGCCATTATGAAACTCCACCTGCAGCTTCAACCTAGATCACGTGAAGCGTCATGAGCGGTACAAGCAGCCAGCCGCAGACCATTAGGGTTTAGAGTTTAGCGGCTCAAGGTTTAGGGTTTAGGGTGTAGGTACAATTATTACTGGAGTTTTTCCTAAATGCTGGCGGTCCAAGGACTGAAATGTGACGGCTTTGGGTATCAGAAACCAGTGAGATTATGGCACCCTACCCTGTACCTAGAACCTGCCTTTTGGGGTTCTTGGAGCCTCAGGGGTAGCAAAAGTTGTTTTCCTGCAATCTCGTCCGTGTGATGATCGATGTAGAATCTGTGGACCCTCAAAATGCAGTGGTTCCTAGAATGTAGGGCATGCATCGGTCCCAAGGCAAGGCAGTTGGTGTCTGGATCTTTGGATATTGTAATCTACTACCACAAGAGGAACAAGGTATGAGGGGAAGAGGATGTTGGCTTCAGCTACGAAACCTTAAATCTCGAGGCCGTGCGCGGCGTGGTGCTGGTATGAACCACGTGATGCTTGGCAAGTATACCTCAGGTGCTTCTTACGAGGGCACATAAGGCTTCCTTAAGCGTTTGGAACGGGATGCGCGGCTTCATATGGCAGGTTGTCAAAACCATGGTCTTGGGGCATTTTAGATATTAGGGGACGTGTCATGGTGTGGACGTATTATGATGGGGACTTAAAAAAGCCTTGCAAATTTGACAATCTACCCTACGGATGTTTCAGACAAAGGCGTCCCCTTGCCTACTCGAAGCTAACAAGATCCAATGCTGAGAACCTCCTCCTCGAACACAGGTTTCTCGAGGCAGCTGGTCGTAGGTTTGAACATGATGTCTGGGCTTTTATGCCCTTAGTTGAAAAAGTACAACCGTTAAAAGACCATAACTTTCGAAATGTGGGGCCCCCAAACCTACCCGAGTAAACCCGAGGATTAAGGATTTCTCCTGGGAGTCTTGCCGGGGAGTCCTCAACTGATTCGTTTTCCTGACCTGTCAAAAGCCTTAGCCTATCAATCAGACACATTGCCATTCGAAGGATTTGGAGTTTTTGATTGCCTCACAAAAACGACACAACGCATCAATGGTTTTGAGGCATAGCTAGGCAAGGCTAAGTATTCATGACGACGGAGCCGTGCTACTAGTTGTAGTTGCCAAGCGCAGACACTCGCTCAAGAGCTTCAAGAATGCTTTTTGAGGGCCATGGCTATCGCTTCAAGTCGACAGTGATACAGCACCAGTCACCGTATGCAAGTGCAGCATTCAGGCAAGACAGTAGTCTTGGTGGACCTACCAAGGAAGATTGGAAGTTCATTCCAGAGTGCTTGGGCTGTCACTGACACCAGATTTGCTGAGGCCAACCAGAAACTGTCGTAGGAGAGGTGGCGGCGGCGGCGGCGGCGGCGGCGGCGGCGGCGGCGGCGGTGGTGGTGGTGGTGGTGGTGGCAGGGGTGGAGACGGCGGTGGTGGCGGTGGTGTTGTTGATGTTGGTGGTGCTGGTGCTTCTTTAGACGTAGGTTACTCGGGATCCTATTGTAGGGTTTTGGCTGGTAGGGATTTGTGTGGCCTCTAATGACAAGGCTCTGCAGCACGCCGTAGTGATCTACATTCCCAATATTAATAATGCCATCATGTAATATTCTTCGTCATTGCTAGGGGGCTACCAGTAGGGGAACGTGACCAGTTATGATAGGCTCGAGATATGGGCATGATCAGTGGGTAGTGGTGGCAGTGGCGGTGGTGTTGGTGGTGTTGGTGATGGTGGCGGTGGCCGTAGCGGTCCTGGTGGCGGTGGCGGCAGTGGTGGCGGCGGCGGCAGTGGTGGCGGCGGCGGCGGCGGCGGCGGGCAGGGGCCGTGGTGGCGGCGGTAGCGTTGGCAGTGTTGGTGCTGGTGGCGGCGAGGCGGGTGCTGATGCTGCTGGTGCTGCTGCTCACATGCTGCAGCAGTCGCGGTTGCTCAAATATTCGCCACTGTCTCCGCTGGAGTTTGCAGATTCTTGTAGCATGTCGTGTAGGACTTTCAAGATCGCCCTACCCATGCATCCGGGCATACCATATTGGGCAACGCTTCGACATGTTGAGCACGACGTTTAATGTAAATGCGGCAAACACCTCCACGTCATATTTCAGAGCTACAGCCTCCAGGGTGTAACCTCTCTTCTTGCTGAAGAATCATGATTGAGACGTAGCCCTGAACCCAGCTAGTGCGCGCTGGGTCGGAGGATTTCAGCACCCTAAACCCTAAGCCCTCAACCCATGATGGTTTGTCCCTAACCCAGACCCCTGATTAATAAACCCCCTCCCCTTAATAAGGAATATAATAGGGATCCTCATATTTAGGCCCTTAAAAGGAAGGGGGTTTATTAATTAATCATGGGTCTACATTACCTCCGCCTCAGACCTTTCCTTCAGGCGGAGAATGTGCAAAGAATGCTCGTGCAAACAGCCACTGACCAGGCGTTGCTCTCTTGTTCCTGAAGTTGCGATTAATTAGCCTCCCAGGGACGGACCGCAGAAAAACGGCTCCCAGACCCATTTGGGCACTTTTTTTGGGAGTTTGCAAAAGCAAGGGGTCTTCTTTTGGGCCGCTTAAACAGGGAAATCCCGAATTAGGGGAGTATCTTTTGGGCCCATTGTTTTTTGGGAGCTCCCATTTTGGCTTCTCGATCACCCCACACTGCTGCGAGCGAGAAGAAAGATTGCAATTCCTGAGCTTAAGCTTGGGATCGCATACTACAGGTTCGAAATAATTTTCAGCAACCCAAAGAGGCATTATAATTTTGACCACGTTCGATATGAGTTTTCTTGGGTCTTATGAATCAGGGCTTGCAGATTAGGATCACGAGAGGTAGGCGTCCTTGTAGAAGCATTATATGACAGGCTTGTTCTGGGCAACCCTACACCCTAAACCCTCAAGGCACTCCCCCTTGGCGCTAGTCATTTGGAAAGCTGCATTCTTCTCGGTATCCAAAAACCTGAGATGCCAAAAGACACTGCAGATTCACGAATCCAAAAAGAAGGAAGGCTAAACCCCTAAACCCCAAACCCCTTACTGTAACCCCTTAACTCTAAACCCTGTAACCCCTAAACCTGAGACTCCTAAACCCTAAACCCCTAAACCCGAAACCCCTGAACCCTAAACCTCTTAACCCCTAAACCTGAAATCCCTAAACCTTAGCAATCATGAGGACGGTGCCGTGGCAGTTGCTGGCAGGATCCAGTATCTTCTGCTTCTTCTCAGGGATCTAAGTTACCTGAACCCTAAAAGTAGGTAAGATAAGCCTAAACCTCTGAAGGGTTTAGGGGCTAGGGCTTAGGGCCAGGGCAGCCCAAAAGTTGGCAAAAATAATAGTAAAAATAGTCCGAAAGGCCATTATTCTACATACGTTGGGGGTAGAGGTTTGAATTTAAAGCTGGGTGAGGAGGTTTCTAGAGTTCTGAGCCCTAGACCGAAAACAGGTACACCCTGTGAAGTGTGAACCTCAGAACTGGAAGCCCTAAGCATTAAACCCGAAACCCAAGCCCTAAGCACCGAAACGCTGAACCCTGACCCCTACACCCTAAGCCCTATAAGCCCCGGAAAAGAATGCGAATACGCGTAAGAACGGAAGAACAAGAATGGCTGACGCAAATAGCTAATTGCGTGTAGAAGATTGAAATCAGAAAGCCGGTACAGCATGCTGAAGATTACTACCAAGGAACAGGAAGCCCTAAACCCTAAACCCTAAACCGCGTGGCTCCAATGGTGAGAGCATCATTGGCAAATTGAAGATCTTTGACACCCATCAGAATGCCCGAATCCCAAGCAAAAACCCCTGAACCCCTGATCCCTAAACGCCCAATCTCCAAACCCCCCATCCCTAAATCCTAGGGTTTGGGGTTTAGGGTTTACTATAGACCCTAAACTTAAATCCCAAGCCATAGACCTCTAATTTCGGAATAGTCTGGTATGCTTCTGAAGTTCTTAGATCAGAGGATGGTGTGGGTACTCCTCATCGCCCCCTAAAGTCCCGAACCAAAGCAATCCCTGCATAACCCCCCCACCCCCCCACCTAAACCCTAAACCCTAAACCCTAAACCCTAAACTCCATTTTCTGGAGCCCCATGGTCTTTAATTTGGTTTGGCCCTGACTTTCATATCCTGTCGTCCAGCTGCGCTTGCTGGCTCTCAGTTGAAGTGGAGGAACCCTAAAACCTCAACCCCCTGAACCCTTAGCCAAAAGTAAGTGCCATAACAGCCCGAAACACTGAACACTAGCCAAAAAGCAAACTTTCCACATACTTTGGGTTTAGATAAGGTCCCTTAGTCCAATAAGGTATGATAAGCCCCACTTAAATCCTAGACCCGAACCCCTAAGCCGTGGAATAGCCATGCCCCGCCCCTCGAAGGCAGGCTTCCAATTGTTTAGGGTTTAGGGTTGCGGGTTGAGTCTAAGGACTCTAAGGGGGACCCCTAAAAGGGACCCTTGTAGCTTATGGNNATGGGGAGTACCTAGGGATATAGGGGTTATAGAATGACTCTATAAGGGTTGTATATGGTAATGGGATTAAGGGTCCCTATTAGGGGTCCCTCCTAAAGTCCCTAGATTGAGGATGGAGGCTCAGAGGTCTTACTATACCTGGGCCCCTGGGGATGGATTAGATCTACTGAGCTTAGGGTTGGGTCGAGGTTTGGGGTTTAGGGTTTAGGGTTTAGGGTGGGCGTCAGTACCTACTCATGACTGTAGTTGTAACCCCCCTAGCTTCACTTATGTAGGTTCCACCATTTCCACCGTAAGCCCTAAACCCTAAACCCTAAGCAGGCTACACCCAAACTATCCATAGGGTTATAAACGCAGTTACAGGTATAATTTCTAAGTCCCGTGAGCCTGGAAGCTGGGTTTGGGGGGTTTGGGTTCGGGGCTTGTGGTTTTGGGGTTTAGGGTGTCGTGTTCAGGATCCAGGCTTTGGGGTTGAGGCTGTAGGGTTTGGGGCTTAGGGTTTACCTAGACCCTCCAATGTAGTACCTTTTTGGTAGTCCAAATAAGAATCCTAACCAAAAAACCATACCAAACCCAAAAGGAACTACATTGGAGGGTCTAGGTATTTAGCAGGGTGCAGAATTCAGGGTTTGGGATTGGAGTCCAGACCCTGCAGGGCTTGCAACTTGCAAAACCGATCTCGGGGTTTCTGACTTTTGCAACTACCTGAGTAGTCTTTTATTTGGGGATACTACGGTACCCAATATAGAGTAAGATTATATCCTCCTTTTGGAAATAGTATTTTATACAAGGAATATTATCTTACTAGGTTCAACCACCAAAAAAACGCTACTCACCTGGAGTTTGGGGATTCAGGGCTTACGATCTGGAGTGTAGGGTTGAGGATTTAGGATTTTGGGTGGCCAGGAGGTGACATGGGGCTCCCCCGTTACAGCTTAGCGTTCATGGTGTGACTTTTGTTGAGACTGTTCCTGGCGCCCTGTTGCAGGAAGCTGGCGTAGACGTAGACATACATTCCACGCGGAGTAATAGGTTTAAGCAGCTTGTACTTATGGGGATTGACGCTTAGGCTCGAGGCTGTACATGGGCTCAAGGCGTGTACACGGCCTCACATGATATTTGAGAAAAATCAAGGGTCCCTTTCTTACACCCGAATTCGCCATTATCAGGACTTGCATTGGCAACCCTCCGCCGGACATTTGTGACCCCACATTTTGCATGAAGATGTATGATCTGAAACCCTAAACCCTCAACCCTAAATCCTATGAACCCTACCTGGACCCAAAAATTAGGTAAAAATACTAGCCCAAAACCCAAGGGCTCTGCCAAACAAGCAGGTTGAGAGCAAGGCCAGTGGGGACGGCGGAGGGTTGCTTTGCATCCTAAACTTAGGTTGGGCCCCCACCCAGTAATAGTGGTATGTTAAAACTATATGGTAGTTGTTCAAATACCTGTCCCCAAAATGGCCATACCGTAGATTCCCTAGTTGGTTAGGATCCCCTTTCATGGAAGTGTATTACCAACTGTCCCTTCTTTACAAGGACCTTTCATATAAGGACTGTATGATATTTACCCGTATCCCTTGTGATTACTATTAGCGGGTGGGAGCCCAACCTAATCCTAAACCCTAAGCCCTAAACCCTAAGCCCTAAATCCTAAACCCTAAAACCCTAAGCCCTAAACCCTAAAACGCCTAAAGCCTGACTCCATACAGGCTTGAAGCCCCACACTCTCTGAACCTGGTTTAGGGTTTAGGGTTTAGGGTTTGCTAGATTCTAAATCCTACATCCCATCCTACGCCCGAAGCCTTACATCCCACGCCTTAAACCCTGAGCCTGAAACCCTAAATCCTAAACCCTCAACCCTAAATCCTATGAACCCTACCTGGACCCCAAAATTAGGTAAAATGATAGCCCAAAACCCCTAAACATAGCCCAAAAGGCTATTATTCTACACACTTTCGGGGGTCAGGTAAGCCTTAACCTTAAGACCTCCAAACCCCTAAAGCCTAAACCCTGAAACCCTAAACCCTAAACCCTTAAGACCTCCAAACCCCAAAACCTGCATGCCTGAGAATCTCTGACCTGAAAGGATGCGAATCTACAGGCCCGGCGCGGGGGGCCAGCAGTATATGAGCTAGGGTTTAGGGTTTAGGGTTTAGGGGGTTGGGGGGGACCTATAGGGGACTATATAGGGTTTGGGGGGGACCTATTAAGTGATATACTGCAAATTTAGTCCGGGGCTCATATAGAATGACAACTAAGGGGTTTAGGGTTCAGGGTTTAAGGGTTTAGGGCTTAGGGTTTAGGGTTCAGGGTTTAAGGTTCAGTGTTTAAGGTTTAGGGTGTAGGGTTTGGGGTCAGCTATAGGCTCAACTCCTTGAAGGAGGTTATATCAGGAATTATACGGAGGAGTATTACAGGGCTTCTCAAGGGGGATATAGGGGAGTATTATAGGACTTCTTAAGGGGGATACTAGGAGTTCAAATTATAGCTCATGTATAATGACATCTAAAGGGTGTAGGGGTTCAGGGTTTAGGGGGACATCTGGGGGCTGTTTCAGTGTCCCGAAAATCCCCTCGTCATTGAATGTGACTGGGAGTTCATTTTTGGTAGGTAGGTGTTTGGGGATTCAGGGTTTAGGGCTTAGACACCGAACGCTATGGATGGCTACAGCCAAGCTTTAAACGCTGCAGTCCCCTCCCTAATCTTGTCTGCTTTGTTGTGTGGCCTAATGGCCACCCTTAAACCCTTAATCCAGGATTTTTACACGTTCTCAAGATCCACGGGCGGTGTATCTTGCCCTTTCCCTTGACTCCTCGTACCCACACCACGGGCCCCACACCCGCAACCATCCACATCTCTAAGCCCTAAGCCTTCAAAGCTAAGCCCCAAAACTCAACGAACCAAACTCGACTCAAAGGCGGACCGCAGGAGTATTTGCTTAGGCCTCACTTCGGGGGGGTGGGGGGGGTCTGCCATCCCAGCATAAGACACATGGGGGGGCCTGATTTAGGGTTAGCCTTCAAATCCCCAAAAGTGCCTCAAGGCCATAATTTGTGGAAGCTCATGTACTGGAACCCATGGTGGCATTGTTGAAAGAGTTCCGCTGGCCTGATGATTAGTGCAGCGCCATAACCATGCTGCTGCTATAAAAGGCAATATGTTAGGAGGACCCCCCACCCTGTAATAGTGGTATAAGAGGAATATAAGAGGACCCTTATAGAATCCTTATTATCCCTCATAGCCACTATTACGGGGTGGTGGGTCCACCTAAGCAATATGGTTTATGATTTAGTGTTGGGAAGCAGTCTAGGGCTCAGGGCTTCCCTACACCAAACCCCACCCTAAACCCTAAGCCCAGAGCCCCTATCCGCTGTGCCGGATTTTGGCGGAAGCAATTATTTCTTCAAGGACCGCTATGGCATGTCTCTTCACAGGCCAAAACGCAAAGAAACGCCCCCCCCCGGCCTTCGAATCGAACCCCGTCATTCACGTGCGGATTTCCATGGGTTCGTAGATTATGAACTGCCATGCGCAGCTTGTCATTACAAACGGGCCTTGAGGCACGCATGCTACCATGGTGTAAGGTTGCAGGGGGCCCAAATGTTATAATTTGAATGGTATCGGGGACCTAAAGCCCTAAGATCCGTGCCCTTGGACCCTAAGCCCTAAACCCTAAACCCCTCCCTTAGGGATGTGTTCCGTGAGGACGATGGCTTGCCCCATGCCTTGGAGCGGCGGCATGCGGAAATCATAAAACGCCTCGATGACCAGGACAAGCGTCAGAAATTTACAGTCTAGGGTTTGGGGTTTAGGGTTTGGGGTTTAGGGTTTGGGGTTTAGGGTTTGGGGTTTTGGGGTTTTGGGGTTTTGGGGGTTTTGGGGTTTTTGGGGGGGGGGGCAGTACCGGGCACGCTGCAGTTTTCAGCACTTGGCGGGGCTATATCTGTTAGGGGCTCCTTACCTGGACCTTCTGAGTACAAGGCCTAAGTACCCACTATTCGGTGCCCTACAGACCCCAGACAAGGGGTACAGGGAGGGTTTTGGTCAAAGCCCAAACGGCATTGCCCCGAGCGCAAGCCTTGCCAATCCTCTTAGAGACATCAAAGTATTCCTCCTAAACCCTAAACCGCAGCCTTAGCAAACCGTTTTTACTCACATCCTGCCCAGGACGCACTCTTGCGCAACTTGGCATGTCAGCGTCACGGGATTTCGAGGTCCAACGAAGTAAGCCCCAACCCCCCCCCCCAACCTGTGCATTTTTGGGAGCCCCATGACCTTCAAGTTTAGTGAGATGTCCAAAAGGCCCTAGAGGCCCAATCTCCCAAATTACAATCCTTCTCACCCATCACCCTATCCTATAGTCCCCCTCAAGTGGATAGAATATGGGGTATATGGGGATCTTATACTAATATACCCGAAGCCACATTCTATCTACTTAAGGACGACCATAGATTCAACGGGGATGCTGTGGGTTTTCATGAAGCAAAAATGTTCCGACGATGCTGAGTACGTTATACCTTGGGTTTAGGGTTAAGGGTGGAATTCTTGTGCTAGAGTATACCTAGGTCATGCAAGATGTCTAATATCAAGAGCAGGGTCCCCAAAAAGGTACCCACACTTTTGGTCAAAATGTTCATGCTGGTACCCAAAGCAGGGCCCATACTTTTGGTACTAAACATCCTTCATGACCTTATTATACAATGATACCATAATTTCCTAAGGTACTTAGGGTCGTGCGTTTTTTTTTCCGCATCCACCGTAGTTTTCCGTATAGCCAAACAGTCGTGAGCTGCTGAAGTACCATCTAAGTCTCTGCTCAGGCTTTGGGTGTAGCATGTACGGTTCGGGGTTACCTCTCTCAAGCTTTCACACACCTCTGAAACCTCTTCTGGGTTGCTGTTATGGAAGTTGACTTAAGGTGCTATACTAAGGAAACCCTCGCATGTACTACATACCCATAGTTTGGTAACTTAAGCCCTAAATCCTAAATCCTAAATCCTTAACCCTTAACCCTAAACTCCTAACCCCTAAACCCCTAACCCCTAAACCCCTAAACCCTAAATCCTAAGCTATATACCCTTCTTATGGTAAGCTCCTCTATGGTCCCTAACAGCAACCCGGTATGGGTATTAGGGTATTAGGGTATTAGGGTTTAGGGTTTAGGGCTTCGGTGCCGTAATATAATCCATCGCCAAAAGGGGCCCAGAATAATTCGGGAACAGCCTATGTGAGCTATAGTCTAAATTCCTTAAAGGGGGTTTTATGGGGGATTATATAGGGGACTACTACAGGGGCTATTCAGGGGGATACTAGGAGTTTAGACAACGGCCCATGTAGAATAGTGATCTTCTTGGCTGCCTTCAAGGGTTGGAGGCCTATAATTTTACATGTTTTGGGTTTTGGGTTTTGGGGTTTAGGGTTTGGGGTCCAGGTGTGGCCCTAAAACCTAAACCCTAGACCCTAAGCCCATTGAACTGGTACATGGAGCTTACATGGTAGTTTCCCAAAATGGGGGGACCCCAAATATAGAGCCCACAAGATTATGGTCCTGAATATTGGGGCCCCCAAGATGGCACCCTAAACCCTAAACCCGAAAACCCTTTCTAGCATCCAGGGAGAGCCACTTTGTAAAACCTGAAGCTGAGGCGAAATCGCATCGAAGCCCCGAACACTTCTGCGACCACGCCTGGAAATTTACGGCTCCAGGGGGTTATGTTGGAGTTAGGGTTTAGGGTTTAGGAATTAGAGTTATAGGGTGTAGGGTTTAGAGTTTAAGAGTTTTGGCTACTCGCAGGCTCATCGGGCTTGGTAACTAGTTATAGCTGGGCTTAGAACCCTACTTATATACTCCTTTTTACCGGACTTGTGTGAGCTGTAGTCCAAACTCCTAGAATCCACCTTGATAGCCCGCCCCTATAGTAGTCCCCTATATGATCCCCCATATAACCCCCACAAAGGAGTTTAGATCCTAAACCCTAAATGATTCCCTATACAACCCCCTTCAAGGACTTTACACTATAGCTCATATAGGTCACCCCATCATAAGTAGGGTTGTGGCTCAGGTGTCAGTAATGACTAAGTCCCTGAGCTTTCAGGTATGGCTTGGGATTTTGGATTAAGGGCTTAGGGTTTAGGGGTTTAGGGGTTTAGGGGTTTAGGGTTGAGGGGTTTAGGGTTTAGAGTTTAGGATTTAGGGTTTAGGCTTTACTACAGACCGGATTTCTGCCCAGGATACTGAATGGAAAACCCTAAATCCCTAAACCCTACACCCTAAATCCCTGAATCCCTACATCCCTAAGCCCCTACATCCCTAAACCCTAAACCATCTGAAGTTCTGCCTTGAGGGTTTTAGGATGGCTTGGGGGCCTCAACCCTACACCCTGAGCCTTAAACCCTGAACCCTGAACCCTTTAGGGTTTAGGGTTTAGGGTTAAGGGTCTAGGGTTTAGGGTTTAGGGTTAATAGTAATTTCCATTTTCTTTTTCCACTATCCCTTATATAAGCCCTCTATATGACTCCAATCTAATCTAGATAACCACTATATAATCCCTGAGCCCTAAACCCTGAACCCTAAACCTTACGTAGTAGTTTCCATGTTCTTTTCCATTCTCCCCTATATAACCCCAATATAATCCAGATGACCCCTAAACCCTAAGCCCTATGCCCTAACCTCGCCCCTGAACCTTTAACCCCTAGCTATCGGGATCCGTGGCAGATGACGGCTCCCGAAACCCTAAACCCACGCAGCTAGGGTTTGGGGTTCAGGGTGTGGGGTTCCCTAAACCCTAAACCCTGAACCTTTTAGGGTTTAGGGTCTCAGGGCTGGGGGTTTTGGGTGTAGGGT
>CAJNIZ010033190.1:55924-71057 GCA_905231905.1 Symbiodinium pilosum | reverse complement strand
CGCGCATTTACAAACCGACGGAGCGGTTATTGCTATTGAACTTGTCATACTTATTCCATTTCTCATCAATGAGTAATACTCATGCTACAAGTTGCCACTTGTTAAGTCCACTTCATTGATGCTGCTTACCGGCTTTCTTGTGGCCACGTCTCGTCCCACATGCGCTTCTGCAATAGTGTTGTTATCTTAATGCAGGCCATGGTTGTAGACCTTGTTGTTGTTATAGTCATCTTAGTGGTGGAGGATAAAGGAAGGGAGAAGAGGACGAGGAATAGAATGATCTGCACCGGCTTCGTGCAAGTGGCTACGCTACCATCAAATAGATCCTTCATTCGGCGCGGGGCCCTAGCCAAGCTTTTCCAAAGCTTCTGCACCTAGCTCAACACGCTAGGGACCGTGAAGGACACCCACGTCGGGTTTGCCTGTTGCTGGATGTAGGGTTCAGGGTTTAGATAAAGTCCCCCTTAAGTAGATCGAATATGAGGTCTATGGGATCTGTTTTGCATATACCCAAAGCTGTATTCTATCTATTTAAGGCGGACTATACCCTAAACCCTAAACCCTTATCTTTGAATTGTGTTTGTTTCCTGCGGATCTGACGCTTAGATTGCAGGGTCCGGTTGCGGGCGGCTTTTCCAAACTTAGGGCTATAAAGCTGAGGATGCCCAATCCTTATACAATCCCTATATCACCCTTATATAACCCCTGTGTAATCCCTATATAATGCCTATGTAATCCCTATATAGCCCCCGTATAATACCGATGATCCCTATCTAACCCCTATGTTACCCCTATATAATCCCTATATTGCACCTATATAGCCCCTACATAATCCCCATATAATTCCTATAGAATCCCCATATAACCCCCTATGCAATCCCTTTTTCTTCAAGACCAGATGATGCACTGACAGGAGTTGATCTGATGTGAAGCTTCTACATGCTGCAAAGACCAAGGGTTTAGGGTTTAGGGTGCCTCCCTCCAAAACAAACCGCACAAGCAAAGCGCCATGTCTTCAATCCTCAGTGATACTTTCGAAGCCTGGATTGGTCATTTGAAGTTTATTTTTTAAGAGCAGAGCGTTAAAAGAAAAGGCAAGCCATCTAAACCCTAAACCCTAAATCCTAAATAGTAGTTTCCATGTTCTTCTCCATCATCCCCGATATAATCACCAGAATTTATCACGGTCCATTTGGCCGCCTCACTTCCAAATACCCTGCACGACTTGAGCGTATAATATATAGTATATTAGGTTTATATAAGGATTATATTAGGTTTATATTGGGGTTATATAAGGATTATATTGGTTTATATTGGGGTTATATAAGGATTATATTAGGTTTATAGTCGGGTCATATAGAAATATGGGATAATGGAAATTAAAAAATGGAAGCTACAGGGTGAGGGTCAGAGTTGCAAATAAGGGGCATCCTTACTAGTCAAGATACGGTACTATATGCTGATTTTTATTGGGTTTAGGGGTTTAGGGCTTAGGGTGGTCAGTTTGAGGTTTTTGTTTTTGGCGAGGATCATCAGATTTCAGGCTGTATGGTGTGGGAATCCTTCTTCTACAGCATCGCCGACTTCCCTTGCAGATTCGCATCTGCTGCGCGAAGGGCAAAAGGTGTGACCACGAACGCAAGCATTGAGGTCCGGCTGCAAAGCCACAACCAACAAACCTAAACCTTAGTTCGCGGTTCAGGGTTAAGAGTTTAGGGAAACTGCGTGCACTCCCCCACTGAGTAGTTGAAGACTTATCGGTTTGCTAGGAGGGTACAAAACCCTGTGGAAATGTCTGGAATCCCTACATTGGAGGCATGCGCACTTGCTTTGCGGCAGAAGCAAAACATTGTCCATAACATTTAACATGAGGGTTCTGCGTGGGTATTCGTCATGTAATTATGGAAACTCCGGGAGAGTATTCCAATGTATGGAGGCTTCTGCGGTAGTTCGCAACTCTATGTGCTCTTTCTTACTCTGTGAACGCACAGGGTCTGCATTCTGGAAGCCCAAAGGACTTAAAGAACCCTAAACCCTGAACCTCAAAGCCGTCTAGTGAACGTGGGGAGGCTTGACAGCTTTCGTAACCCTGAAGGGTTCAAAATGATCAAGGTTTGCAGTTTTAGGGTTTAGGATTTAGGGTTTAGAGATTAGGGTTGAGGGTTTAAGGGTTTGGTTGTAAATGGACCTTGCTTCCCATTTGGAGGGAGGGCAAGGGGAGTCTGACAAAAGTCTGCATCCAGAGATTTGGAGTTCAGGGTTTGGGTTTAGAGCTAGGGCATAGGGTTTGTCGGTTCTGGGTGTCCTGACTGCAGGGGTCTTGTTTTTGTTCAGGAGACGTTGCTTTCGAGGGTTTAGGGTTTAGGCCTAAACCCTAAACCCTAAACCCTAAACCGGTGCCCAGTACATTAAGACATCTCTTTCCGTGCTTTGGGCATGGGGAAGCCCTAAACCCTAAACCCTAATGCTTCGTCCCAAAAGCTAGCTCGAGTTTTTCAGGCAAGTCACACATGTATCGTAGCTCCTACGAGCAGGGAGCATTTCACTTACAACCAAGGATCTCATAGGCACTTTTAAGGGGGTTATGTAGGGGATTCTCTCGGGTTTAGGGTGTAGGATTTAGGGTTTGGGGTCTAAACTCTTTAAACTGGGCTATACAGGGGATTTATGGTTGTTCGATACCACCCCTCCCACGCTACCCACGTCCCACCCTACCACTCTGCCAGGATCTTTTGTTGGGGGAGGCAGGGAGGGTGGTGGGAGGGTGGGGGGGGCGGGCGGGAGGGATGGGAGGGTGAGAGGATGGGAGCTGTGATGCTCCGCAGTACGGACGTGTTCGGGCTCTTGTTCGGAGAAATCTGACACAGGATTATTAAGTGTTCAGGGTGCAGGGGTTTCGAAATGGGGTACCCTTGCTCACCTTGCTCGTCCTGTTCAATGAGTCACTTATCTGGGCTACCACACAGTGCACTGTTTTCGTACTGGGGTGTGTGTAGTGTGCGCGTGCATCTACCGAATACCTAAGTCCTAAAACCTGAAACCCTAGAAGCCTAAACCTTAAACCCTAAACCTTTAACTCTAAAACCCTAAACCCCAAAAAAACCATGCCACCAATCCTCTAAAGAGGTTCAAAAATGCTGGGATCTGAGACTTACAGACTTGTTGAAGGTACATGAAGTGGAATGACTCTAGATACTGGTAGGTCGTGTTTGAAGAGTTTCCCAAAAGCTCTTGCGTGGTCCGAAGACCAGGAGGTATAGAAGCCTAACCGAACATCTGAAGCTGAACCCCTTTGGATCTCTCGTCCTGGGAAGGGTTTAGAGTTTAAGGTTTAGTCTAGGGGAAGTTGCAACACATTTGAGCTATAGTCTAAACTCCTAGTATACCCTTTAATAACCCCTATGGTAGTCCCCTATATAATCCCCTATATGACCCCCCAAAGGAGGATAGACTATAGCTCATTTTAGGATCATGAGCTCCAGACTTTCATCAAACCCATCAAACCACGAGCCGAGTAAGCCATGGTTCCTAGACATGCCTGATCTTTGCATCTGTCTCGATGAAGGACAACAGAGTCTTACACTCCCCCAAACTAACATGGAAACCCATATAGCCCCCCCTTAAAGGGACTGTAGTCTTTATAGGACCCTTTTTGGGTTTCCATGTTAGTTTCCGGGAGGGTACCTACTTTGCCAAGTCTATGTTGGAGCTTGACTCCTAGAGCCTGACTTGCTGGTTGTTGGGAGGGGAATGCAGGAATGGAAAATGATTGGGAAACGGCCAATATGTTGTGACTACGATAGAACTCCCATTCCTCCCTTTCCCGTACCCTAAACCCCCAAAAAGCCAGCGAGCCAAACCCCAAACCCCAAAACATGAAGCACAGACATCCACGCACGCTGTAATCTTGCCTCTGCCACCCTGCCGGCGGCATGTCATGCCCAGAACTCAGAGCGTAGGAAGGCTCCTAGCTCCGTGGTGCTTAGTTGGGAATGGAGGAAGGAGTTCGGGGCCGTTCAATTGGATCATTCAGGGATTGTTCCCTCCGTTCGAGTTGGTCAACTTTACATTTCAATCATTGGCAAGGACCGCATGTACACCAAGACCCTAAACCCTCGACCCCTGAACGCTAGATCCGATCCTAAACCTCCAAACCCTTAAACCCTAAAACCCCTAAACCCAAAACCCAAGGGCTTCAGGGTGGGTCTTGTATTTGGAGCTTAGGACTGTGGCGGTTTGGGCTAGGTTTGTTGCCGCTTGGGGATCAGGATGGGATGACCAACCACTGCTACCCAGAGTTTAGGGGTTTAGAGTTAAGGGTTTAGCGCTTAGGGTTTCGGGTTCAGGGTTCAGGGATTTAGGGTTCTGGGTTGAGGGGTATGCTAGCCCATGTTGTGTGAGGTATTGCGCGGGCAAAGGTCATCCGGTTTGCAAGCACCGCCCAGACAGGCGAGCTGCGCCACGCGCATTCTAAGCTTTAAACCCTAGACCTTGGGTACTGCCCCCCCTCAGTAACGGTTGGATAAAACATATAATATGGTTATATCTAGCCCTTTATAGGACCCCTAGTATAGACTGTTATTGGGAGGGGGCGTACCCAACCTAGACCCAAAAACCCTTAAACCCTAAACACTCTTCAGGAGGGATCCCCCTCTTCTCAACGGTGCGCACAAGGGGGCTCCAGCCTAGCGCCCTTATGGGGGGGCGGTCCTGAAAGCAGCCCCATCATGGTGTTAGTTTAGGGTTTAGGGTTTATCAGGGTTTGGGGGCTTAGAGTTTAGGGTTTAGGGTTGGATTTAGGTACTGCCCCCCCCCCAGTAACAGTCCATATTAGGGGTCCTATTAAGGGCTATATATAACCACATTCTATTTATTATCCGACTCTTACTGAGGGGAGGCAGTACCCAAGGTTTAGGGTTTAAATTTAGGCTGGTAACCGCAATGGTGATTGCAATTATGTAATAGGAAGAGGGATAGTTGTGCTTTCACGCATACGGCTAGCCATAGCAGTCGTAATAGTAATAGCAATAGGGTTTCTCATACTCCAGGAAATGGTTCTGGATCCCCATGCTAGCCGCTAAATACTCCCTAAGTCTATAGCTGTTTTCCACTTTCTGTTCGATGGCCTATATGCCCTCAAACCCTCAACCGCTAAAACGTAGACGCTAAACCCTACATTCCCGACTAACCACCAGTATGTGGGAACAGCACAGTGCTACGGAGTTCTGATAAGGAATTGTAAGCTCCAATCCCTACACCCCAAAACCCTAAGCCCAAAGGCCCTAAAGGTTCAGGGCCTAAGCCTTAGACCCTAAACTCCGAGCCTCAAATCCTAAACCCGAAAGCCCAGGAGTTCTTATTATGGCAGCTTTGGCAAGAGTGGTGGCTCTAGGCTTTGGTGGAGCCTGCTTGTTTAAGGAAAAGGGTTTACCTGGACCTCAAAAGTATGTACAATAATGGCCTCTATGGCTATTATTCTGGGTTTAGGGCTATTATATTACATACTGTTGGGGTTTAGGGATTTAGGGCTTAGCGTTGCAGGTCCTTTTGACGGGAGTTGCTTGCCTAAACCCTAAACGCATTAGGCTTTAGAGCTCAGGGCTCAGGCACAGGATGGGGCTATGGGTCTAGGTGTAAGTTACGGTGTATGTTTTAGCAACAAAATGCAGTATTAGACCGTTTACGCGCCTTTTTTTGGGTGGAATGTTAGGATGTAATAGCCCACCCTGGTAATTGGACTTTTCATTGTTCCTCCAGGGGCAAAGAGAAAGTTTGTTGCTTCAGCATATCTATTTACTCAGACTATCCCTTTATAACGCTTATGCAATCGTAGTAACCCCGAACACCAAACGTCAACCTCCCCCCCCTCGAACGTTACATGTTCACAGTGTGTAAACTAAATTAATATACAAGGAAGATTTGATATTAATTACTGGGGTTGGAATATAACTGTAAATTGTATTTTGCCCTCTGCACAATGGGTAGGTGTGGTGGCAGGCAATGAGTGTCATTTTCCAGCCACATTCATGGGAACAGCGTGAGACAGTGTTTAAGGTTCAGAGTTTAAGCTCGATAGAGTTCAGAGGCACTAGAAGGGATTTTAGGGGCCGCTGCCGGTGGGGTTCATATTACGGTGTAGGGCTTAGGGACACAAAGTTGAAAGAGGAAGTACTGTAGAAGCCTGAATACGGTTTCGGGGTTCAGGCTTGAGTGATTAGCAAGAATTTGCCTTGGATTCCTTGTATCTTTATTTACGGCATTGGGTACCTGCCATAGAATTCAAAATCAGATTCATTCAGACCTCTCCAATACATTAGCTTCCTTTTGCAGGGACTCCACGTTTGGTGTTGGGGCTGTACAGGGATGCGCGCGAGAATGAAAGGGCGAAAGGATAAAGCATTTAATTATCTTTGATTACTGTAGGAAGGCGTTCATGCAGAGTAAGTCGGCTTGTTCTTGCTGGCCCAATTAGAGCGCTAAATCCCGAAGGTGTTTTGCTAACCATCTGAAGAGATACGGAAATCCTACAGCCTGAGCCCATCTGAAGATGTGAGGAAAATTGAATTTAGTGGGAAGGTGGTCTTTGAACCCTTCACAGGTTTTGTAAAATGCTTCGAAGATTTTACATCTTGTTAAGAGTTGGCTGCGTGGATTCTGAGAGTACACCTGCGCAAACGGGAATCCGCCGGTCTACAGCTGTCCCGGAACCTCCTGCTATTTACGGTTTAGGGTTCAGGGGTTCACAACAATAAGAAAAGGCAGTCACCCATGTTTTGGCCTGTCTCAGAGCCTTTACCTTTCCCCTGAAACTAACATGGAACCCCATATAGCCCCTTGTTCAAAGGACTGTAGTCTTTGTAGGGCCCTTTGGGGCCGCCATGTTAGTAACCCTAAACCCTAAACCCTGTGGGGCTGCCATGTTAGTTTGTCATTTGTGGGAGGGTACGCAAAGAAAGCCTAGAGTCTGCCAGCCCATCCCACTCCGAAATCCCGGGCAGGACGGAGCAGAAAAGAAAATGCAGACCAACATACACTCCCAGAAACTAACATGGAAACCCAAAAAGGGCCTTAGAAAGACAACAGACCTTCTAAAAGGGAGCTATGTGGGTTGCCATGTTAGTTTGGGGGAGTGTAGTGTTTAAGGTTTAGGGTTTTCACATCAGTGACCATCAGTGGTTTTAGCTTTTAGGGAATGAAGTAATGGAAAATAACATGGAAGCAACCATATTTTCGAGAGCACATAGAAGTTTCCAAAGGGTTTGCAGCTACATTTGTAAGCAAGGGCCCATCGCCAGTACGCATGCAGGCTTTTCCACAAAGAATATTCATTGTTAGGGGGGTTGGGGTGGTTGATTCTTAGAGAGCTGACTCATCCATCTGTGTCAGTCAGACGGTCAGGATTTCAGGTTTACAAGACCGCGAAACCCCATTTCGCAAAGGAGTGCTGAACAGCTGAAAGCTTGCAATGCCGAGCAAAACTGAGACTGAACGTTTTTTTGAGCGCAAAGTGGCCCAAAGCATGCTAAAGACTAAAGCCCTGAATACGCCAGCCAGTCCCTACTCTGAATAGACGGCTTCCTGGAACCCTAAACCCTGAAAAACCAACTGCATGAAGCCCCCCACAGCAAGCCCAAAGTGCGGCCTAAGCTTCCAACACGTCTCACCCTTACACAGCAGGACTCTAAGCGTTTAGGGTTTAGGGTTTCGTGAAACCATGAATTGCAAGGCTACTGGGGTTCCCATGAGCTGTATTCATGTTCCTTCCTGAGGTTCCCCGAAACAGGATAGCAGTATATTGATTCTTGTGTTGGGCCACCCACCCTATTCGAGTAAACTACCTTATACCCTTTGCCTAAAAGATGTTCAAGCCATTTTATTAACCCGTGGCCCTTCCACCACAAGCCCTGAACTCCAAATGGGTCATTCTTAAAAGTTGCCCCGTACAAAATTGAAAAAGGCGAGTTCCATAATCCATTGCGCCAAGGGCCCTCAAACCTCCTGAACCCTACATCCGACACTCCATGTGCTAAAGCCTCCTAAACCTAAAGCCCTACACCCAAAATCCTTAAACCTCCTAAACCCGCTAAAGCCCCACCCACTAATTCCCTAAACTTCCTCCTTAAACTTCCTCCTACATCCAAAGTCCCTAAACCTCCTAAACCTCCTAAACCCTAAAACCCTAACTCCCCAAATCCCTAAACCCTCCTAAACCTTAAGCCCCTCACCCCCTTCCAAAACCCTCCTCAACTCCCCAGAATCCTAAACCTTAAATCATAAACCCTATATTCCCGCATTATTGGCATTTACTTGAAGTTCCCTCAACCCTAAACACTCAACCCTGAACTCTCAACCCTAAGCCCTAAACTCCGCAGAAGATGGCCAGGCTGGATGCGGCCGAGGTGGCTGCAGCCAGCGCACGGTCCCCAGGGTTTACCCTCTACGGTCACATGGGAGCTACAGTCTAGACTCCTTGACGGGTGTTATACAAGGGTTATGTAGGGTTTAGTGACTTGGGTTTAGGGTTTAGGGTCTAAACTCCACCGATCGGGGTTATATAGGGGATTGCTTATTTAGGAGGATTATTACGGGGTTTACTGAGGGGGAAACTCGGAATTTAGACAATAGCTCATGTATCTCTGGTTGGGCACCCACCCAGTAATAGTGGTACATTCAGATCATAGAAGGACCTTACTCTAATTACCAGTATCCCTTGTGGTCACCATTGATGGGTGGGGGCGCAACCTAGCATATAAGTCCATGTAACCCTATACAAACCTATATGAACCTATAAAGCCCCATCTAACCCTGTATAAACATAATAATCATATACTTACCCAAAACCTGTACCAAAATCATTATTACCCAAGTCCCAAGTACCTAATAATTAGGTACATGGACCCTCTGGGTTATGTAACCCCATCTAACTTTGTATACACCTATATAAGGTCTTTGGGAGTCCGCGGCTAAGGGTGTCTGAGCTTCCGGGGATATTGTCAACTCAAGGGCTCTGGGTATAGGATTTGTAGGAGTTTACCTAGACCCTCCAAGAAAATATCTTTTTGGGTGGTCTTAGTACGAATCCTAAGCAAAAAACCATACCACACCCCAAAAGAAGGAACGACGTTGGAGGGTCCAGGTCGGGGCTTTAGGATGTAGGTGCAATTTAATGGTTCGGGTTTAGGTAGGGTTTAGTGTAGGTTGAATTTAAGGTCTTGAACCCTATGCCCCTAAACCCCTAAACCCTAAACCCCTAAACCCTAAACCCCTAAACCCTAAACCCTAAACCCTAGATTAAGGGCTTAGGGTTTCGGATTCGGGGTTGAGTGGCAACCCCAGAATCAGAGAGGTCAGGGTCGAGGTTGCTAATTACCAGGAACCGCCTGAAAGGGGATTAAAGGGGGGGCGTTTAGGGGTTAGGGTTTAGGGTTTGGGGGTTTAGGGTTTAGGGGTTTAGGGGTTTAGGATTTAGGGTTGAAGGATCAGGGTTTAAGGTTTAGGGATTAGGGATGGGGCTGCATTGTAGGTTGTCAAAATTTATTCGTGACAATGGGCCCCTTTTTCACCGTGGCCCCTGGTTACAGTAATTTCTAGGTTTCTGGTATTTGGTAGGGAATGGCAGCATGGAAGGGAGAATGGGAAGTACCGTGTTACTCCGGGTTCAGGGCTGGGGGTTCTGTAGGGGATCAAGGAATGGAGCCCCATAGTAGCTGCACAGTCCCTCCATGGACGCTCCAATGTAGTTGCTGTTGGGGTTTGGTATATATTTTGGCTTAGGATTGTTATAAAGACGCCCAGAAATGGTATGTATTGTTGCTTAGGATTGTTATTAAGACGCCCAAAAAGGTACTACATTGGGGGGTCTAGGTCAGAGTCAGTACCCTCGTTCCCTGACGCGTGGAGCGCAGAGCCTTTAACCTTTTGGGCGGGGTGGTTTCCATAAATAGCAAGGGGCATCTACAAACAGACCCCAAAAGAATTCGAATAATCCTTGGACTCCTGATTAATGGAAACCCTCTTGAAGCCCAAATAGATCAAAAGGTTAGCCGGGATACCTGAGTGCTTGGTGGGGACTGGAGGAACGGATGAATGATTTTCCTGAATGATTTTCCGTAGGCCGGTAGTAGTCTCTACGTATATGGCCCGTTTTTCTGTTCCTGTATCCCATACATCACCCGCCACCAACAATGAGCAAGGAACAGTTCTTGCCTTCCCCCTGCACGTCTGGGGCCTTTAGTTCCCACAACCCCCAACGCAAGGGCCATAGGACTACCATGTATGATTTTTATAAGGGCTTTACTCTCCATCTCAAAGTAAGAAGAGGCCCTCAAACCCAAACTCCACACCTTCAACCCCAAACCTTCACTTCTTTGGCCGCCTCATAGTGCTCAAGTGCCTATATAGCACATCTTGGCGATGCATAGGGGTTCCCATATAGGTTGCTTTGCGGCCTAGGTTTATGCTAGTAGGAATACATGGACCCTTTGCGTGCTGTGCACTTCGCCTTTGCCATGACCGTCTCCAGGAGATTTTAAGTAGATAGGTGGCGGCCAGGCGTTGGTAGCCGCAATCTTCCAGCCATGCAGCTGATGGGCCCGGACTTGCCGGATGCCCTCCTGCCGTACAAGGCAGCTTCACAGAATGAGAAGTATTCTGTTTTGAGATGCTATTGTCCCCGATATACAATAGGATTATCATTTTGGGGGATAGGATTTCATAGGAGGAATAGGAATACATAACCTTGCTTGGTCCAAACACCAAATGCCGTCGCCATCTCAAAGAATCATTGCAGCATGGGCAATGAGGCCTCATCAGCGCCTTAATCTACCCTTATCGAGGTCGTGACAGAGATCTGTCAGGTCTAATGGACCATGCTGGTTTGTAGGGGCGGGTCTTTGTCTGAAAACTGGGTGTCCGTTATTGGGAGTACTACGGACGGATGAGCGTATTCTGGCTTATTGTTAGTATTATTACTATTATTATTATGATTACTCATGCTGTTATTGCTATTATTGTCTAGTAGTCTTATTGAGTCTTCTAATTACAAGAATTAAACAACAGCGAGAACCGCAAGATATCAACAGAAAGTTTCTTGCCTCAAGATTGGGTGGGATTCGCTGTACGCAGAAGCCCTCTCCCTGTTCAGTGGTGATCAGGACTGCTCCCAATCAGCGGCTTTTGGGCGACCATTCCAAAATAGGGCTGTTTAAGAGATTTGTCAAAGTGATGGTTTTCTACTCCAACGGGCTTACTGTAGGGGACCCAGTAAGCAGTTAATACAAGGTATGACTGGGACTACCATGTGGCGTTTGGCAACCAAACGTATACTTGCTGAGCCCCATGACCCTCCAAGTATAATATCTGAGGTTAAAAGTATGGGCCCCGAATATGGGCCCTTAGACCTTTTAGGGGGAATCTAGGGACCCTTGAAGCCACATATAGGGTATATAGCAGGTATATGAGGATTTCAGGGGTAAGGGCCCGTACTAGGGGCCCATGGTTTCAACCTTAGGTTTTAGGTCTTAAATAACCGCAAATATAATAGCCCTAGATTCCTTACATATTTATGGTATAAGGTAATTCAAGTAGACGTCAAGATGACATTGGCAGTATTTAGGTCCCCAGAAATTATATCCAGACCCCTGGGAGGATCCAAAAAGTAGATCCTCTATATGGACCCATTTTAACCCCTACATAATCCTTATGTAATTCCCCCTACAGTTCTAGGGGATCTAATTTTTAGATCCTTTTGGGGGTCGGGGCATCCCCTAACCTTAATCCCCTAAGCCCTAAACCCTAATCCCCTAAACCCTAAACCCTAGATGCCAACAAGCCAGGAAAAGCTGACGCCCCGCTTTTATGAAGTTCGCTCCAAAGTCATAGCTTTCGTCCAGGAGGTGATACTTGTCGGATTTAGGGTATATAGTACCCCTTAAGTAGACCAGTGGGGTCAGGGGTTTAGGGTTTAGGGATTTGGGTACTGCCCTTTTCCAGTAACAGTCTATATTAGGGGTCCTATTAAGGGCTAGATATAACCATATTAGATTTATTATCCAGCTGTTACTGAGGGGGGGGGGGCAGTACCCAAGGTTTAGGGTATATAGTCCCCCTTAAGTAGATAGAATATAGGGTATATTATTGGGGTCATATAAGGATAACGGACAAGAAAATGGAAACGACTATTTCGGGTTTAGGGTTTAGGGTATGTAGTCCCCCTCAAGTAGATAGAATATGGTATATGTGGGGATCTTATTAGAATATACCCAAAGCCATATTTTATCTACTTCAGGGGGACTATATTACACCAATAATGGAAAATTAAATGGAAAGTGACATGTTTAGCATTTAGCGTTCAGGGTTTAGGATTTAAGGCTTGGGATTCAGGGTTTAGGGTTTAGGGAGATTACTCCAGTAACGGAGAATCAAACGGAAGAGAACATGGAACATCGAAATGGAAAGTGGGGTACGCAAGTTACCCCAACCCTAGAACTAGGGCGTGGTAATAGTCATTTGATAGTTCGATGGCCTTATTATGGGGATTGGGGTAAGTCGCCAAGAGCCCTAAACCCTCAAACCCTCAACCCACAAACCCTCAACCCACAAGCCTTAAACCCTGAACCCACAAACCCTACACCCTGAACCCACAAACCATAAACCCTAAACCCTCATAACCTCCGAGTGAGGGGAGCCCTGCTGGGGATGTGTTATGAGATCGTATGACGCCCCATTCAGACTCAGACAAGGGTTGGTTAAGGGGCTTATGAGGTTTATAGTCCCCCTCAAGTAGATAGAGTATGGGCTATGGGGATCTTATTATAAACCCAAAGCCATATTCTATCTACTTAACAGAGACTATAGGGGTTAGGGAGTTTAGGGTTTAGGGCTTTGGTAGGGGGATGGTCTATTCCGCAAGAACCGACATTACACGAAGTAGGCACTCACGAGGGGATTAGGGTTTAGGGTTGCTTGTCCTTTGATGCAATTAAATTAGTCGTTGCTTGCACACACACACACATTTTGCTATTGTTTGCATTTGGTTCTCCAGCTCCCAACTTGTCTCACTGGTGCTCAAAGGCGTGTGGGGGGCCCTATACAATCCCCTGTAGCAGTACCTTCTGGATGCTTAGGTCCCCATATATAGCCACCCAGAAATAGGATGGCCTGAGACGTGCCCCCAGACCCGGAAAAGCCCCTTAGACCCTATAAATCCTCTCAAACTTGGAGAAAGCTTCGGCAAAAAAACAATGTGAATACTGATGCTACTGGCTAGGAGGTGCCCCCTATTAGATAAGTATACTTGTAAATCCTGCAACTGCATCTTTGGAGTCATGCGGTAACCAGGGGAGGGTGTACCAGCCTAGATTCTGCGCCCTAAGCCCTATAGGGCTTGTAGTCATTAAGGATTAATCCGGCGATGCCGACTTATTCGCAGCAGAAGAAAGACCTGCTGAAGACGGTATCCTGGCGGAGAATCTGAGGGCTTTCAGAGCTGTACTTTAGTAGAGTTTAGGTGTTTAGGGCCGATAGGGTTTAGGGTTTAGGGTGCAGAGGTTAAGGGCTTACAGGGTTCTTGGAGGTAAGCAGCGAAATGAACAGAAGTTTGCGTATACGGTGCAGGAGTTATAGACAGGATGAAATGGGGGCTGCTAGGCTTGCGAATTTCGGCGCCCCTTAAACGGAGCTGCATATTTTTAGAGGGCGTTATGGTAAGTAGAGAAAGAGAAGGAAAGTCAAATAGAAAAGTATGTTTTAAGGTTCAAGGTGTAGGGTCGATGGAACGGAACACAGGAGTATGGGGAATCATGCGGGGACTCTACAGGATCTATTACATCCATTTGAGCTATTGTCTAAACCCCCTGAAAGGGGTTATTTAGAGGATTATATAAGGGAGTATTATGGGTGTAATTAAGGGTTTAGACTATGGCTCATTTCTTCTTACCACCAGTAGGTGTAGGTATACCGTAGAGTTCTTAGTGTTGCCGTTTGATGTTCATTTTCTGTTTTGATTTGTCATATAGAACACTAAACCCTATGGGCTGTTATAGAGATGTGCCGAGATTCCAGATTGAGCTGCGTGGCTGCTCCTCTCATGAGTAAGCATAACTTCAGAGGAAGTGGCCGCAACTTTGGGTATAGATAGGTTTCAGGACAGGATTCATATAGGGAACTCTTCAAGACTTTAGAACTTTACACCCTAAACCCTAAACTTTAGAACTTTACGTACATTAAAGGTTTTTGACCTTTCAAAAGAAGGTTGCTGACTGCGGGATGCGAACAATTTTTTCGGACCACAGGACAGGTTTAAGGGCCTTGAGGGTATCGGGTTTAGGGTATAGGGTTTAGGGTTCAGGGCATGTCCCCTCCCTAAACCCTAGATCCCGAAACCCTAATCCCTAAACCGCCTAAATCCCTAAACCCTAAATCCTTAAACCATAGACCCCAAACCCTTAACCTTTTAGAATGGCCACCTATGCACCAAACAGACATTTCTGTCACCAACTACCACCGAACACAGAATTCTCTAATTCTCCCCTGCTACCCCCGCCCCCTTTTCCTGTGCTGCTGTTAAGGAATTTAATGTAAGGTTCTTATAGGGCAATCCATATATATTTAGTCTTATATACAAATTATGCTTACTTAATTTAAATTCCTTGGCAGCAACCCCTTTTATAGCCTCAGTTAGTTCTGAATCAGCTTAATTGAGGCAAGACTTTACGGAGGTAGTATAGGAGGTTGGTCAAGGAAGCCCATGAGATAATCGTCCACGCCCACTTTTCCCAGGTGGCGCACCCGACGCAATGTCCGGAGCCTGCTATTTTGAACGACCTGCGACGAGAGGTGACCTGTCAGGAATTCAATTTTGTACCGCCTGGGATACTTGAACTATTATCGTACTTCCAATGGATGCGGATACGTGGCTAAGTATGGGAGAAGGGGACCCGATGCGTCCGAAGCCCGCATGATTTGCGGTGCAAGATGTCTTCCATCCACCGGAAGCTTTGGAGGTAATTGTAAACGCTAGCGCGCGCCCGCCTCGGCTGGCCGGGCTTCCCACTGTAGGAACATGTAATTATAGATATACAGGTATTTAAGTTAGGTATATGGATACAGTCATATGCCTAATACATACACAATA
>CAJNIZ010033190.1:29745-48265 GCA_905231905.1 Symbiodinium pilosum | reverse complement strand
TTAAAGCGACCTCACCTGACCTCACCTCACACCACCTCACCCTAAATGATGGTTTAGATAGGGAACCGTACCAAAATGGTCTTAAATTGGGAACCAGAATTATTCTACATTACCCTGGATACCATGTATGAAGCCTAACGAGCCCTTAGCCCTGTAAATCCGTTACTCCTAAACCCTAAACCCTAAACCCAATTAGCAACCTGAAGCCCCAAAACCTAAACCGGATGACTGGGTTGCTGTTAAGGAACTTAATAAATTTAAGTTATAGCATTGGGGAAGCCATAGCAATAACTATATCTATAGGTATATATAGATATACCCATTATGGTAATTTAGTTTAAGTTCCTGAATACTATATATATAATATACACCTTATGGTCATTTAGCTCAAGTTCCTTAACAGCAACCTGGATAAAGCCGGGCCCCTGAAGCTGCCTGCTTCAGGATGCGGAAGGTGTGAAGATCCTCCGGCCGCTTGCAGTCTTCGGCGGGGAAACCAGCGGTGCATTCTTTCCGGGTTTAGGGTTCAGGGCTTAGGGTTTAGGGTTTAGGGTTATATTGGGGTTTATATTGGGGATATTGAGGATTATATTAGGGTTATATTGGGGTTATATTGGGGACTATATTGGGGTTATAGGGTTTAGGGTTAAGGTTTGAACTGTTGGGTTCTAGTATGGGTCTTAAATCTTGGGGTCCTGACCCTGTAGTTAGGACGTAGGAGCCAAATACTAGAAGCCCACAGTGAGGATCTTAGATTCTTCAACACGGGGGGAGTATGTGGGTTCGGGTTTGCGGTGCGTGGATACATGACGTCTTGGGCCATCTTGCCCTACAAGGGTTTGCTGGATAGATTGGGGGGGAAGGGGGTGAGCCGTTTTCCGCCCCTAAAACCTGAGAAATCCGGATGTTCTGTGTGCGTGTTGATGGGGGAGCTGTGGCCCCAAACTAGCGAGTTGGGAGAGTGGCTTTCGACTGGCCTGCCTTGGATCTATAGGGTTCTATGAGCTTTAGGGTTTAGGGTCTAAACTCGAGGTTATATAGGGGACTATTCTAGGGGCTTTTAAGGGGGATGCTAGGAGCTTAGACTAGCCAGGATCATGTTGGGTTTAGGGAAACATTACCCCAGTCGTGGAGAAACTCATGGAGCGGAAACGGGGAAAAAGGAAATGGAAGTGGATTTATTGCAATGTTCGTAAGATTTGGGGCTGGGCAGGGAAAAGCCCAAGTACTAACCAGGTAATATCCTATAGTCTCTTATACTTGCTGTTGTAGGTTTAGGGTTTAGGGTTGAAGGTAACACAATTGCTTCGTGATGTGGATTATGGCTCCCTTTTGTGGGGTCCCTATACTAAGGATGGTAGTATGTTGGGGTTCATGTGAGGTCCCCCTGTTCTGGGACACTGCCGTCCTAAACCCTAAGCCCTAGATTTTGAGTCCCTTGAGTACAGGGTTTAAGGCTTGAAGGGTTGTAAGCTTGTCAGCATTCAGTGGGTGTAAGGCTTGCAGTAGGACTGGGTCTAGGGGTTTAGGGTTTGGAGATTCAGATGTAAGTTTCTCAGGATTTGGGTTTTCGGGTGATCAGTGACAGTACTCAACAAGCAGTAGGAAGCCGAAGCTTTCAAGGGGTCTAGTCCCAGTCACAGTACTTGCAGGAGTAATACTAAACGAAGTGTGCATGAGCTGCAATTCAAAGAGGCTCCCTGAAAAGCCATAACTTGACGGTTCAAGCCATCCCAACCCAGTATGGGGAACTCCGCAAAATTAGTGGAATGACGTATGATGCGGATGCCTTTCCTCCAGGTGTCCAGTATAGTTCAAATGCATATCTTGATTTCGCCCATTTCGGAAAACGCAGATTGCGCAAGTGCGGGCATCTCTTATCACAAACCTTTGGCTTATGACTTAGAAGTTCGATGATGATAACATGAAAGTCTTAAACCCTAAGCCCCTAGACCCCAAGCCCTGGGGCCTTAAAACCTGAACATAGCTATTACAAAGCAAGAGAAGCAGTGGTGCTGATGACCTTCAACATGATACGCGGAAGATGTAATGAAGTTCCATGGCGAAAGCACTAGCGGTGGCAATTTGACAGCTGACCAGAGGCTGTGCAACATGAAATGCCATAGACCTCCACTGTCAGCAGGCAGTCGTTTGCAAGGCACCCTTCCCCAGCATCTCATTTTGCATGGGCCAGAATAAGTCTTGAACCTTAACCTCTAATGACCCCTATACCTCTGCAAAAGCTCCTGCGTGGTCCTTAAATGGAAGGGTTGTCAAAGCCATGGTCCATGTTAGGTCCTTGTCATACCCCGGCCCATAATTACCTAAAACCTACCCCAAACCCGAAACCCCAAAACCGGACCGGATCATTTAGAAAGTGTAGGCACCATCCCGGCAGGTGAGGAGCATGACCACGCAGAGATTGTCTTCGACAACGTCCGAGTCCCCAAGTCGAACATGCTGTTGGGAGAAGGCACCCGGGGTTGGGGGTTTTAGGGCTCAGGGTCTTATGTAAAGGGGTTATATAGGGATATATAGGGTTCAATAGGGATATATAGGGTTTAAGGTTTGGGTTTCCCACAAGCAAAGGCAAGGTGCCTTCTCCCCGCAGCCCCAAACTCTAAAGCCCAGAGTTCCAACCCTAAACCCTTGTTTGTGGTTCAATAGAGAAGTATACAGTCCACTAGCCCCAACACTCCAACAGCCTGAAGGCCGGGACCCTAGACCCCCAGGCTTCTGTATGGGGGATACGTTGGGATTATATTAGATTTTCATTGGAGTATATGGGGTGTTGGGGGAATGTAGGGATTCTAGAGGTTAGGCTATACAGGTTCTTTGTGACACCAACTACCTACAGCTTAGTGGTAGTTACCCCCTAACTAGCAGGAATGACGCATAAGACTGCAAGGAATCGGGGTTGTCTTCTGGTCTTTTGGGGATACATGCGTCAGCCTATCAAAGATGTGACCTGGATCGCACCTGTAGAACTGTGACAGTCTGCCTTTGCTGTGTTCAAGGTGTCATGGTTTTAGTGTTTCGGTTTCAGGTTTTTGGACTTTAAGACTTTTAGGGTTTCAGGGCTTAGGTTGAATGCGGGACCTTCGCCCTCTTAGGGCTTAAAGGTTTAGGGTAGAGTTTTGAGTCTAAGCGCATTCTTTTAGGCCGCTGCATCAAACTCCAGCTCCAGCCTAGGCCCTCAAATGCAAACACAAGAACATACGAATACCAAAGCACAACTACATTGGAGGGTCCAGGTACACCCTACCACCCAAAAAAGGTCCAAAATAAATACCTTCTGCCCCGAAAAACACCCCTAAACTCTAACTAAACCTCTAAACCCTAGACCCCTAAACCCTAAACCCTACATATCCCTATTGAACCCTATATACCCCTGTATAACCCCCTTACATAGGACCCTAAACCCCTTCTTTCCCTGAATCCGAAGCCCTACACCCTAAACCCTATCCTGAACACCCAGGCCGTGGCTTCGAGATCGCGCAAAGTCGGTTGGGACCTGGGCGCATTCATCACTGAACCTTGCCTGGGCTTAGGGTTTAGGGTCTAGGGTGTAGGGGTTAGGTATTGTTCTGGGTTTAGGGCTTATCATCTGGGATTTAGGGTTTAGGGTTTGACATTTGGGGTCTAGGGCTTAGGGTTCATTACTTGGGGTTTAGGGTTTAGGGTTTAGTGTTTCGTTTTCACGTACAGGCTTAGAAGAGATGCATTTTAGAAGGCTTAGGGTCTACGCCAAATTTCCCTGTAAAATCAGTCAAAACTTTGCAGTGGGCATCTTCAAGTATCGGGATGCTGAGTTTCGTAGAGGTGCAAACGTTTGGCATAGGGGGATCCGAGCGCTCTTCCTTTTAGTACAGGTGAGCGTTGCTCGGGCATTCCTCCTGCCTCCTGCGGGTCAAGTAGGAAGACAAACCTCTGCACATGGCCTGTCGTGTGAATTTGTGTGAGACATATGGTAGGTTGTCAGAGTCATGGTCCCAACATAGCACGGCACCGCATATTTAGCTTGCAGAAAATGGGGCCATAATCTTGAGAGTTCCCGTAAGCCAAAGCCTGTATATCCTGAAAACCTCAGATATGCCTATAGATGCCTACATATCCCTATGTATCCCCACCTGTTCCTTGAAAGACAACCCCCCCTCATAATGGCTCTCATACTGTTGATACGAAAAATCCTGCATGACCTTAGTATACTATAGTGCCATAATTCCTAAGGTTTGAGGTACCTAAGGTCATGCAGGATTTTTCGCATCCACCATATCAACCCCAAGCCCCTTAACCTTGGCCTGGGCCTGCGTGGATTCAGGGTTTAGGATTTAGGGGTTTTGGTGTCATGCCCATCCACGACATTGAAGACCTTGAGACTCGTAATCCTATCAAGCCCTGGGTTAAAAAGGGGTTTGGGGTTTAGTGGTTTCTGGTTTAGGGTTTAGGTTAGGTCAATCCCCCCAATAGTAATAGCTCCTTAATATGGAGTCAATAGGGCCTTAGTATACCTACAATAATACCTTGTGGTACCCATTACCTGGTGGGGGGTTGACCCAGGGTTTAGGGTGTGTGTGGAGCCGACATCTGGTTTGAGTTGAGACCATGGGGTCTGTCATCAAGGTTACCCTCGAGATTCTGAAGGGTTGTATGGCTTTGTATTTATTGCACGGTTACATATATTTATTTATATATATGCATAGGGGTTATATGTGTATATATATATATACGGGCAGTTTATTCAGGGCTTAGGGATATTATACCAGTAATGGCGACTCAAGTGGAAAAGAAATTGGAAACTCCACTGGAAATTGGGGTCATACTGGAGATGTAGAGGGGCGAACAAAATAAGCGGGTTTTGGTTACCCCAACCTCCAGACTCAGTACGCTATTGTAGTCATATGATGGTCATAAGGCCCACGTTCGGGGCCCATCTACCCGGTCCGAGAGACAAGAGCTAATCCTCTCCCCACAAAATGACAATGACATTTACGGACCGAAGCATAGCAATCAGAACTGTACCTGCATTTCCTCATTACTTGGACAGTGGATTTCTTAAAAGGGGCGGTGGTTACCCTGTCCCAATCTGACCTGGAGCACCACGTAGGTCCATTGAAAAGACATTTTTCGAAAAAGATCAGCTTCCATATTAGTCGGTGGAGCATGCACTGACCCTGAGCACTATGTATCCACTGTATAATCCCTGTCAACCACCCTCTGGTGGACATTGGTTGTATGTTAGGTGGGAGATGATTCCCTAAACCCTAGACTCTAGACCTCATACTGAGCATAAGCCAAGGTATGCGGTGCCACAGCAGCAGCAGAGGGCTGAAACGGGGTGTCCAGTACCCTTTGAAGGCGCTGCATTTTTAGGAGTATATGGGGATGTTATAGCGATATGAAGGGTTTAGGATTTCCAAGCCTTTTCTACGGATCCCCATAACATGGATATTATAGTATATGGGGCTATATAATGGGCTCCCCGTGCTTATGCAAACTACGAAAGGCTTTAGAAACGATCTACGGTCAGTGAGGTTAAGATGGTATAGTCCCCCTTAAGTAGATAGAATATGGGGTATATGGGGATCCTATTATAATATACCCAAAGCTATATTTTATCTACTTAAGGGGGGCTATAACATCTCATGAAGCTCTTTTCGGGTCATGGGCCATGATGGACCCAGCTTTATGGTTTCAGGTAACCATTATTAAGAAGTAGTTTCTTGCAATTTGGGCTATATACAGGCAAGAAACTAAGTTAAACACTCTACATACGTTAGGGTTTGGGGTGTAGAGTTTGGGGTAGTAGCAGAAGCAAGAAAGCTGGAACATCAGCATCCTCCTACCGCATGACCTTGAACCCTCAATACCTGGCCCTAGATTGTTTTTGCATTCTCTTTTCCATTCCTGTTCTGTAGGGTTAGGAGCTTGGAGTCCACGTGCACAAGCAGACCTTGCAATGTGGCTTCTGAGTTCCCAACCTTGAAGGGCATGCAACAGTCATGCGGGTCTCTAATTTAGGGGTTGGGGTAGCCAAAACCACTTTGTCATTTACGGTTTAGGGGCCATGCCATTCAGGGCGTTCGATGAATGCAATGGCCTTAGATGAATTTAGTTGCAGTTTGTTTGAGGCAGAGTGTGGAGTAATGTAGGGGCCTGAAAACTACCAAGATTATAACTGTGAGGTTTGCATGAGGTATTTTGTACCATAGATATACAGGGAATCCAGGACTAGGACATGGGAAGTTATATGGGACCCTACTTGGGGTATAGGGCTTAAAGTTCAGGATTCAGGGTCTAGGAGTTCTCGAAGCAGTACATACAGGGATCCCAAAGGTACTGAACAGGTCCCTATGAGGGGTTCTTCAGGGGCGATCTTGAGAATTTCCTACCATCTGGGAGGTGATACGCAATGTTGTTTATGGGTGAATGTTGCTACTAAACTGTTGGTGCACGTAAGGCTTGCGAACTTTGGCATTTTTGGCCGTCACCTTCTTCACTTTTCATTGATACTGGTGAGGCTTTACTGTTTCTTATTCCTAAAGCGCAGGGCTTTGGAACCCGGGACCCTAAACCCTAAGCCCAATCCACAGAATTGTTTAAAGATTTCAGGTCGCTAGGTCTGGCCGAGTTGGCGCTCGCAGCTATGGTGGCATGGTCTGCAGTGGATGCAGGGCTTAGGGTTTAGGATGTAGGGTTTAGCATTTAGGGATTAGGGCTGCGGATTTAGGGATCAGGGTGTGCATCATTGGACGCGCGGCGCACGCCCTATGGTGCGCGTGTGCAGCTTAGTAGTCCCACCTCAACCATCCAAACTATTCTCCATTCAGGGTTTAGGTTCCTACTCCCCATTCCCCCCCCAGCAAGGTCGCCCTGGACAGGCGGCCTGCGGGCATTTCGTCGGACACCGCACCCCGGAACACCCTCGCACACCCCAACATCACCCGGTTTCTGCTGCAGCTGAAGGCCCTCAAAGTTCTGAGGCCATATATAGGTGGCCTTGCAAGCTCTTAGACCTGTCTTGGGGAACTGCTGAGAGACCCTTAACCCTCGACAAAGTCACCGGCTGGGGATTTGGGGTCCTCTTCTTTTGAGCTTCGCTAAGCGCTGCCAGAGGGCCCCTGGGCATTACGCTGCCTCTCCCAGAAGTCTTGAGCGCCTATGGTCAGCGGCGCTCTGGCCACTTTGGGGCTTCAGGTTGACAATTTAGTGTTTATAGCTTTAGGCTCAACTTCTGGGAGAGTGAGGGAGTGAACAAGGGTACTGCGATTTGGCAGTGTATATGCAGGGATTATTAGGGGGATCCACTTTGCCTGAAGAACCAGTAAGTTTAGGGCTGGCCTATGGTGGATTTGGGAATTGTGGCTTCGGTGTGTGGAGGGTTCTTGTTGGCAGCCCCTCCCTAAAGAAATCCCATAAGAGCACACCAAACCCTTTACCGTACAGTCCGGGATTTGGAGTGCATCGGTAAAAATATAAAAGAAAAGATTGTGGCCTTGCTGATTACGTTGTTTGTGGGTCCATTCAGTCCTCTGACATTAAGGCCCTTAAATTAAGGCCTTGAATCTATTTTCTTCCACGGCTGGCGAACCCTGCTGACCTTCCTCCCGAGATTAGATACAAATACCCTTGTCATTCCGCCATTTGCGCTGTTTGCAGCAGAATCTCTCAGCAGAAGTGAGGTGGGCTGGTCATCCAAACACTTTCTTCTCCTCACATGGTGATTTGCCAAAATAGGGGGAACCTAATATAGATCCCAAATTACTATAATCCTTATTATGGGGACCCCCAAAAAGGTACCCCTAATTTTGGGAAACCTCCACATTGATTTCAGGATTCACGTGCTCACTGTTTACTGCCGCTCCAGCAACTCTCAACCCGAATAAAACTTGGAAGGTTGCAAGATATGGTGGGTTTAGGGTTTAGGACTATAGGGCTTAGGGTTTAGGGCTGAGGGTTTAGGGTTTAGGGCCATACAAGTGGGAGACCCTAAGCCCATGAACCTTAATTAGATCCTAAACTCCAGACGCCCATCCCTAAACCCTAGACCTGAATGAACCGTATGGAATCGCAAGCCCTAAATCCTAAACCCTAAGTTCTTGAGCAACCTGAGGTAGATCGGGCTCATCGCCGAAAGGCCTTTGGCACCTCGGCCTATGGGGCTTCGGGGGTTTGGCTGGGGGGTTTGGCCCTACACCCTAAGCCCCAACCAGTTCAACATGTGGTCGAATCAGGTTTTGGATTTAGGCTGTACACACAGGAGCTGCTATCTCCTTTTTCTGTGAATTACGGATATAAAAGTTGCTGCTTGGCACTCCACATACACATGTAAGTGCTGTGGCAGCGATTCGAACTTCCGTTGCTTTCAGGATTATAGACCCCCGTAAGTAAATAGAAGATAGGGTATATGGGGAGGTTATTATCATATTGTGATATTGGGGCAAGTCCATATTCTATCGACTTGAGGAGAACTATAACCTTTGGAAGAGGCAGCTTGCGTGCTAGGGTAATGACATGCGCCTGCGCTGCTGAAGCATGAGTGAAATGCAGAGCCCTGAGGCCCTACGCTGGATGAACTTTCTGAATCTACCGCTATATTCCATAGTTCTCGATTTGATCCCTTACTTCTCAGCACACTGCGCCAGGACTGCCCAAAACTTTCCGCAAGGATCGGAGCAGCCTTATAAACAAGGCCTTCAACACCAAGTATTTACACCAGGCAGCGGATTGCAGTAGTTTGAGGAAGGCCTCGGCCAAAAGCCCTCCAAACGGTGAAGCCCTGGTGTAGAACATGTTTATGGCCACTAAGGAGTATATTAACTCCAGAATGTAGAAGCCAGAATGTATAGACTGCTGGAGTTATTTAGGGGTATATACGCGTCTGCACTCTGTGTTCCCAGCCGCCCTCCCATGATGATGTTTGGGGTGATGCTCGGCACACGTTATGAATGGAGCGTCTTTCTGGCTAGCCCCGAACCCCAAAACATCGTTCCTTGCATGTGGTAGTTTCCCAAAATAAGGGGACCCCAATATAGACCCCAATATGTTACAGTCCTTATTATCGGGACCCCCAAAAAGGTACTCCTAATTTTGGGAAACCCCCATGTCCACTCGAAGACCTGCAGGAGTTGGAGTTTTAGGTTCAGGGTCTCGAAGTTGAGAATATCCGCAGAAGTCCCGTGTTCAAGATTAGAACAGGCGTGTAGGTCCACAATGATGGCTTAGAGTTGTTTGTTGTAGAGCCTCTCTTAAATCAAACAAAACCGTATCCGCACGAGTTCAGATCCTAGAGTGTTGCTAACCCTCAGTGCCAAAGCAAATCCCTAAGCGCTGACCCTGGATCCAGATCTCCAAGCTCCTCGAAACTTGGCCATGAATCCTGCCTGCGCAGCAGCTGCTGTGGAAAAATGGCGGGAGTTCAAGCATGACCTCTTCAGGCCATGCCACTGCCTTCGCCAAAAGCTGGCAGAGCTGCAGGGGCTAACAAGCGCTGTCAGAGTTGCCGGGTTACATGAAGAGCAGTACAACTATACCCAGCAGATTTTCAGGCAAGAGGCTGTTGTGCAACAGCGCGAAGCCAGACTTCGCAATGGGTATGGATTCCTACATTGGCTTGGCATTGAGACTCCTGTGGACTCCTGCAGGCAAGTTGATATTGAGTCTGCAAAGCGCGCTTTGTTGAACTTGGAAGATCAGAGGCAGAACTTGCTTGAGGAGGCAGAGCGTTCGGTCGGACAACGCGAGACTGCATTTCTCATGGAGTATGGGAAGCTGCCTGTCAACGAATGGGCGGCCCACAAGGCCTTGCATCACATGCGTTCAAATCGAACAGCCTTTTTGCTGCATTACAGCAATTTGGCTTCGCGAGAGCTAAGCAGCTAAGATTACTCGAGGCAAAGCAACGCATGCAGCTGACAGAACATGAAGCGCTCACTTTGACGGAAGGCATCAAGTCTGCGTCTTGGGAGCTTGGGTGCCACCCATGGCTTGTAGTGATAGGTGGTACCTTCGTGCTGCTGTTGGTGATGCTGGTTTTGGTGCTCCCGCTTTCGATTTTGGTGCCGCTTTTGTTGGCAACGCTTTTGAACCCAACGGACAATGTCTTCGCGACTGCCCTCTCGCTGGGATTGCTCTGTACCCTCATGTACAAGGTTAGTGAAAACATCCCGGGCGATGTGCGGGCATTGGCTCAGTGCTACAAATGGGTGGTGGGTACACACGAGTACTTGCAGACACTGAGGCATACGGCGCTCATCAAAATGACAAGTAGGCTGCACATGAAGCTCAGCAGGCTTATGCACAAACTCGGCAAGTTGTCGACATCATGGTTGCTGAGGCACAGCCAATCCGTGATAATCTTGCGAACGAAACCTGGCGGAATATTTCCCATGCAACGCGTCTGCATGTCGTCATGGACGCAACATGGCGCCTAGCTTTTGAGCAGGTAGGGCAGGTGCTGCAGCAGGAGGAGGAGGAGCAGGTTGAGGACACGACATGGTGGCAACTTCAAGGGCAAGAAGAGCAGTTGCTACAGCAGCAAGACGACGAGCTCAGCATGCCATCTTAGTCTTGGGCTTCGCGGCGGAAGTCTCTGCAATACGAAAAACCAGGGCAGTGGATTGTCGGACTATCATGGTTCGCGGGCATACAACGGCGCAAAAACCTTGCTGCGCAGTGTGCGTGTGCTGGGTGAGAGTGATATGCCTTGAAGGCTTGCCCCTCTAAAGCTTGGAGGTAGAAGATGTTCTGGCGAAATTACAGGCTTTGAGGGTTTTCAGACTTCTTCCAGTAGCATCGGACTCAGCAGTCAAGCTTGTGCATTGATGCAGACTGTGCTGGAAGCTTTCATAGGAAGATGTTTTGCTGCAAAGCACTCGTGGAGTTTGAATGTGCCTGAGGGGACCCTTGGGTGGGTATGTCAACAGAATGACTGAGATTTGATCGGCATGATTTTTTGGATTATGGTCACAAGGTGGCCAGTGTTTGGAATTGGCTTGTATCAGGCACAGTTGAGGTTTTGGGATATTAGACGAGTGGCGTAAGAACGTGCAGGGGAAGGTTCCATGGGCGGGGCCGAGGCACGAGCTGAAAAATGCCCTTAGCTAGTGCCATAAGGAGTTATTATCGAGATTGCATGACTAGACCCAGAATTCAATCCTCCACTCCCTGCCGACCACCAGAAATGCTGGGGCAAGCTCGCTAAATCCTATGCCTTTACTCAGTCTGAGACTTAAAACCAAAACTGTAAACCCCCAAACCTTAAACCCAAGTCCTAATTTTAATCTACCCCAAACTTCCTTAAAAACCCCAATCCTAAACCCGAAGCCCCTTGACCCTAAGCCCACCCTAAACCGAAGCCTAGGCAAGCTCTTGTCGCAAAAGGATGCCGTGCGCATGGCCATTGCCGAGGCATAGGGGCCAAACCGGAAGGCTTATAATAACTTTAGGGTTTAGGGTTTAGGGATTACAGTAGCTATAGTCTTAACTCCTTAAGGGAATTAGATAGAGAAGTACGTCAGGGGTTACAGGGGGGATACTAGGAGTATAGACTATAGCTTGTATTAGGAGGGTTGGGGGGGGCTTAATATACGGGTGAAGGGAATAAGCGTTTATGTTTAGGGGTCCGGCGGGTTACCAAAAATGATCTCAGGTTATATAGACATAGTAGACTATATGTACATATAATATCCCGAGAACAAGAAACTTCAATTCATGGAAAGTCCTAGATTTGCGGAACCCCTAGGAGATGCACTAATGAGAAACATATTGGGGGTTGAACCCACACGCAGGGGGCTTGGGGAATTAAGCCCATGTAGGGGCCTATGGTACGGGGACTTCCAAGAACCTCCTCTACGACCGAAAATGGCCGTGTACATCAGGATTACTATGACTATGTGGGAGGCCTAGCTACTTAAACCCTAAGCGCTCAAGAATTTGCGATTTTTAAGTGCTCCTTCCTAAAGGCGTGTTGATCCTTCCGGTTGACTTATGTTGGCGGCGCAATGTCGCAGAAGGGTGGTACCTTGTGGACTCTGACTAAGGACTAGGGTTTAGGCAGATTAGGATTCAAAGTCTAGGGTTCGAGCTAAGCGATTCTAAACTGTCAGAGGTCCTTTTTGCGAGTCCTGAGAAGAGAGCCTGCAGAACGTAATTTAGGAAGCGCATTTGATTGAGGACACACTTCTCAACATTTTTTCAAGTCCGAATGTCTGGACTGAAATGTCACGTTTTCAAGGTCATGTAAGGTATTTCATGGCCAGCTTTGGAAGATGGAGATTAGGGGTGCAGATGACTTTGTGTTTAAGGAGTACTTCGCGCCAGCTCCATCTTAAACCTATAGCCCTACACACTTAAGATATACTATATAGTAGTTTCCATTTTCTTTTCCGTTATCCCAACAGAACCCAATACAAGCCCCCACCATCCTAACTCCCAGGGATGAGTAGGACGGGTTGGGTTCAATGTAGGGACCCAGGAAGCTACACAACTGGGAGCCCGTTAAAATCTCCCGGGCAAAGCGTAGAGTAGATGCCCAAAAGGTTGAACCTGGCAACCGGAGGAATGATGCCACTATTCAGTTGTCTACAGGGCCTGAAGTTGGGGGCTACCGACACTCCATGTTTCAGTCTTCTACTATAGGAGGACCCCCCACCCTGTAATAGTGGTATAATAAGAATACAAGAGAACCCTAATATAATCCTTATTATCCCGTATAGTCACTATTACTGGGTGGGGGGTCCACCTAACTTCTACTGTACGTGGAAGCACCTAAAAAAGGTTGACGCAAAGGTTCACCCAACGACGATTCATGGTAGTCTTCCCAAGTCCCGAGCTCTCAGTAGGGCTCTATCTGGAAGTTTCTGACAGTTCGTCTTTTATGTGCGACCCAGAAGAATTTTAGTATTTGGTGACATGTAATTTACGGGGACCCCTTTCCGCAAAATAACCATAAAGATGCATGCAGCTGAGCGTCCGAAATTGGACCAGGTGCTGTATGTGCATGCCAGATCCTATAAAGGTCCACCATTTGGTTTGAGCCATTCTATAAAACAACCGCTCCCCCAGATAACATCGTAGCACCCACCCCCGGAACAATACACATCCCCATATCGTCGACTTATCTGTATTTGGACAACTCACACTCGCGTGTTTGAGGCTCATCATGTATCATGGTCTGTTGGGCACAGAGGATAACCCTTCTTTTTGGGTCCCGTTGCAAAGCGTGATGAAGCAAGGCGCGCATCGAGATCACCAAGTGCCGGCAACTGTGCTCCTCAGCTGTGAGGCGATGCGGAAATTTTGCGATGTACAACTGGGGCCCTAACCCTGAAGCCTTAACGCTGGCCCTAAACCGTTGCCATGGTTGTGGCCCTAGACCCCTTATATACATACGCTCAAGGGTACTTCAGACAGACCTCAAAATGATATCGGAGGGGTTCTCAAACCAGTGTTGTCTCAGGGACGCTCGGAATATACGGGCACGACACTCACTTGGACTGCAACTTTGTTGACGGGGCAGAGTACTATGTTCAGAGTTCTTGGGAAGCTTACATTTAAGGGGACTTTCAGAGGGACCCCTAATAGGGACCCTTAATCCCATTAACATATATAACCCGATATAGTCATTATATAGCCCTTACATCCCTAGGTAGCCCCCATGTTAACCCCAATCAGCTACAAGGGTCCCTATTAGGGGTCCCTCCAACAGTCCTTAGATACATAACCCTAAACCCTAAACCTTAACCTCCTAAACCCTAAACCCCTATTGTAGCCCAACATCGGTGTTGTGTGCCCCAAACCAGACTAGGAGCCCCAGACTTTACACCCTAAACGCCAGACCTTGAGCCGCGAATTCCTTGAAGAGCATCCCGAACCCAAGGGTACAGCACCAAGGGCACTACCCCGAAGACCTGAACTTGGTTGCTCGTGAGGAGTCAGGCTTAACAGGGGAAGGTTTGACCATAGCTTTAATTTTTGTTACCCTTAATTCCTATATAACCCGTGGAAAGCCATACAAACTTAATAGCTACCGGGCCCCCAAACCTACCCTCACAAGAGCTTAAAAGGATTCTGCACCATGTGCTATAGACTCTTAGGGTAACTTATTCTAAGGTATTAATATGAACCTTTACATCACCCCGGTTTAAACACAGTTTCCATGCAATTGTCCATTGTCCACATTTTGTTCCGCCACTTCTGTTGCTGGGCGAGCCTGGGCTATCTAGCCCGTTTTGAGTAAGCTACACGTGTGTAGGGTTTAGGGTTTAGGTTAGAAGGGCAATTCAATTTCTATCTACGAATGCCATGATAAGTTATTCTACCCTGCTGGGCATTTAGGTATATAAGTTATTTAAGCACACACTACTTTGGGGCCCCTGGAGTCCATGCATAGAGCCTACTTCAGGCTATTTGGATCCTAAGCCTTAAGCCCTATACCCTAACCCTAATAGGATGCCCAGGGGTCGGTTCAGGGTTTGAGGGTCACAGCAGAAGATGGACAAGTGCAGAGCCCAGGCTATCTTGCGGCAGTGGTGGCAGATGAGCAGGGTTTCAAGGCAAAGGGGTAGGATTTTATTTGAGGAATGGAGTTTCAGTTACCATCATGGGCTCGCTTTAGAGGGTTGGCAGGGGCTATGCAGGGATCGTATAGGAACTCTGTGGCATGTAAGTTACCACAATGTGGGTACACTGTGGGCTTCCTGTTACTGGAAGTTCCGTAACAACAACCCAGGAATCACATAAACCCTCGCTTGTGGACTGCCCGACAGGGAGATGCTGAGAAGACATGGCTAAAGGCTTAAGGTTCAGGTACCCATCTCTGTTGTCCAGGACCAGGTTCGTTTGGGTGAATACCTGAATGCTTAAGATGGGGCCAAAGAAATTAAGTAGACTGTTGGAGAACCATATGCAACATCGAGTGGAAAATGAAACAGAAGCTGGAGCTACATAGGGACTGGGAGGATCCTATCCCAGAACTAACACAGACATCTGGACGAAACCTGGTATGGCTTGCACTGTGTAGGGTGTTGTTGCGTTTGCAGGGAAACACGCAAAGTTGTTAACGGCTTCCCGAAGAATGCACGATGCATGCTGACGGGTGGCTCATTTCGGAGTTTACGATCGTTTGGTAAATGGTCGATGATGGTTGTAGTTTTTTGGCGGGCGAGCAGTGCTTCGCAAAGAGTCTGAGGCTCTTGATGGGTGGCTTGCTCGCAGTCCGCGTTGCCAATGTCTGTAAGTTGATTCTTGAGGTTGCGAACTTTGCTTGTGTTACGACGGGTGAATCGCGCAAATTGGGAGTATGCGTTTGTCTTTTGTGTGGTGGCACAGTCCGAGTGAAGCATAGAGGTCGGGGCAATCTGGAAACTTGCTAAAGCCTACAATCCTCAAAGCAGGCGCTGTTCAGTCTCAGAATGGGCCACAAATCTTGAGGGATCGCTAATGTTCGCAACCAGGCTTCACAGGCAGTTTAGCCACCGAAGCGTGGCCAGTCCTGATTAGAACCTCATACAACCACATGACGTGCACTCCCCAGTACAGTGTTTTTTATTTCATGACCTGCCAGGACTGATGCTGCTAGGTTGTAAGGTTTCGGGTTTAGGATTGAGGGCTCATGCTTCCGTTTCCGGGGACTGGGCATACTAGCCTTCAGGAAGCTCGATTTGGTGGCCACCTTGTGTCTCTGCGTGTGTGTTTGGTTTTGCACGGAACTGTTGCACATGTCAGGGACTAGTCCAAACTAGGATCTTGCTAGGCACTATTCCATGTTTAGGCCTTGCTACTGTAGGATTTTTGCAGCGTCCTTGCAACTATTCCAAGCTACGGCCTCGCTTTGCTTCCTTCTACGGCCTGTTATGATTCCGTTGCAAAATTTATTCGCTCTGTGCCGTAACCTTGAATAATCGTAACCAATTGTTAGTTGCCACAACTATGACCAACTAGACCCTAAACCCTACAGGTAAGTAAGCCCTTTAAACCCTCAACCCTGATCCCCTGCTTAGTTCCGGAGGCAGCGAAGAGCTACATCGCGATGATCAAGGTCACGCAACTAGAGTTAAGGGTTTAGGGTTGTAAGTTGTAATAGTACTGGTAATAGAAATAGCAATACATAGCAATAGTACTTGCTAGAAAAAGAAACCCTAATAGCAATGGCATCAGTGATAGTAATATTAATCAGAATAGTAGCAGTGGTACCCTGAAGTCTGCTGGGGAAGTGGTAATTGGGGGCATACGGTAATCTCCTTAGGAAGTAAGTAGTTTCTTTTTGATAATATAAACCCTAAACCCTAAACTGCCCTGAATTTTCATTCCAGGTCTAAGGAGACTACTGCACATGTGGGCTTTTAGGTGGGCTCTCAGATTCGAAAAAACGGTGCAGCCTAGCCGGCAGCTTGACACGACTAAGTTCATTGTTCGATGTTGTCAAGTCGGGGGCGTCCAAGGCACCAAGACATGTCCAAGGTATATGAAGGTCACCCCCCACCCTCAAGCCCTACACCCTAAACCCTAAACCTATAGGGACCCTATTGTAGAAACTCTCAAACACGTAGTCACCTCCCGACACGCAAGACCCAGAAGTGGAAAAGGACTTGGCATTCCCTTGAAACCCTAAACCTCAACCCTAAACATCCCTAAACCCAAAAACCCTAAATCCTAATCCCTTAACCGAGAGTAGGGTATCCCAGAAATCTCACAAACCTGAACCCCAAACTCTAAAACCCTAAACTCCCAACCCTGAAGACCTCAACACCTGACCAAGCAAAACCCACAATCTCTAGACGTTAACCCCGTAAACCTCTAGACCAACACATCCCAAAACGATGTAAACCTTAACCCTAGACTCTACACCCTAAACCCTAGACTCTGCACCCGAAACCTTAAGGTGGCTGCACCCCGGGCCGCTTTGAAAATCATCGACGATGCCATACAGATCCTATGTCCAGCAAACAGATTTTGGGGCTTTAAGGGTTTAGGGCTCGGGTATGTAGGGGTGTCCTGTTGAGGGTTCAGGAATTTTAGCGTGTGCAGGTTGTAGGGTTTAGGGTGTAGTTTTCAGGGTTTAGGAGTCAAGGTTTTAGAGTTCAGGGTTTGGGGCTGCAGAATCAGGTTTCATGCTTACGGGTTGAGATTTGTGGTTTAGAGGCTTGGGTGCTATGTCTTGCATGCCTGAAGCTAAAGTTATGTAGGCATGTGGGGATCCCTAGGGATATGTAGAGCAGATGCATAGGAATATATGATTATGAATGGGGTTTTGGTTTTACGGATATACCAACATGAAGGGCGCCACCCTTTAAAGATCCGATCGGCTATTTTGAAGACTTACCCAGCCCAGGCAACCATACTTAGGGGACGCTTTAAGATGGAGAGTCTGTGGCTCGAGACGGAGCACTTTGGGGCTTAGAGGGTTTAGAGTGGTGAGGGTTTGGGGTTTGGGACTTAAACGCTGTTTCGGGTCTAGGGTTCTGGAGGGAAGGACCAGAAATTGTTCTTGCAAAGACCGTTGTCTCGTTGTCATCAGTAATCTTGCTATAGCTATCGGCCCTTTTGAGTTACGTGGGGCTGCGTTTTGTAGGATGTCTCCAACATGGGATGCGTTTTGATTCTGCTGGCCTTTACCCCCTGTAGAATCTTTGCCTTCGCCATGAGAATGTTTGGGGATGTAGTGGTCCACTGCCTTGGGACATCGCATCCTGCAGAGTGTAAGACAGGGCCTACATGATGGAGAAGGGTTTTGGGCGTAGCATCTTACAGTTTTCCCATTGTCAGACCTAGTTTTGAATCTTGGTTCTCACTTTCTCTTTCCGTTATTGCAAGGTGTTCAAGCTTCTACAGTGGCTACAACTTCGAGCATGCAAGATCCATCACCCGAGCTGAAGACAGCTTGCAGACTAATCTAGGATTCAGGCTTTATAGTCCCCCTTAAGTAGATAGAATATGGCTTGGGGTATATTATAATAAGATCCCCATATACCCCATATTCTATCTACTTAGTTACTTAAGGGGGACACCTCGGCCGCTGATTTATCACAGATCTTCTCAGATGATGCTTTGATTTCTGCTGCCCCGCTTCCTTCCAATCCTCACGCCCGCTACCCGGCAAATCGGAACCCAAAAGCTTGAAGTCACGAGACGGAACCCTACTGTTGAGAGTAGTTTTTTGAAAGCCCCGAACCCGGCAAAGTGAGCCGAACTACGCTAGTGACGTAGTCTTTCATTTTGAGATCAGGGGGTGCCAAGTAATGCACATTCTAATTCCTGCATGCTGGCCCCTAAGCCCTGACTCATACTCCCCTTCATCATGGAGCCCAAAAAGGGTCTCAAAAGATTGCGGGGGGCTTGTCAAAATTGCGTTCCTTGTTGGGGGTTTCGCTTATGATACGGCACCTACATTTTGTGGATCTGGAAACCCCCCACATGGAGTTCCATGCTTGGTAGGGGATGCCACAGTGAACCCCAAATGCTACAAGCTCTGAGCCCCCGATCCCCAGCCCGAAGCCATAGACCTTAGGAGGACCCCCCA
>CAJNIZ010033190.1:17709-29694 GCA_905231905.1 Symbiodinium pilosum | reverse complement strand
GGGGGTCCACCTAACCTAGACCCCAAATCCCCTATACCGTAAACCCTAACGTCTTAAACCAAGAGCTCAACCTTAACATCTTGAAGCAAGGCTGCATGGAGCTCATGGCGTGTCTCAGGATTCCCAGCTTGCGAGCATGCGACTGGGCTGTTAGGGTGCAGGCTTGGGGTGGATTTCGGGTCTATAGTCCCCTTTAAGATGATATGATATGAGGCAAATTAGGATCTTACTATGATATTGGGCCGTTCCATATTATGTCTGCTCAACGGGGACTGTAGACTTGTGGTGGATATAGGGTCTAAGGTTTAGATTCGGGAGTCAGGGGCCTACTTAGTAAGCAGGTTAATGATGGTCAAACTGGTATTCTTGCACGGCTTATGGTTTTCTGTATACTTACCAAGTCCCCTTGACTTTCCAAGTGGGGTTTAGGGTTAGGGTTTGCCTTAGGCCGAGAAGACCTTCAGTTTTCGCATTCTGCAAAAGGATTTCCATGACTTACTGGGGATTAGTGGGGAAGAAGGGAATATCATCCCTATATAAGCCCTATGGAACATATTCATTCCCTTATTCCCAACCAACCCCCCCCAGTAAGATGATAGGGCCTTTACACTGACGATCTTCAGGGCCCCAAGTTAGGGCTTAGAGGCCTTACGGTCCCCCAAACTCACATGGAGCCTCGTGTATAGGGTTTAGGGGGTAGTCTAGTCTAAACTCGATAAAGGGGATTATATAAGGGATTATATAGGGGACTGCTACAGGAGTTATGAAGGGGGATACTAGGGCTTTAGACTATAGCTCACGTGGAGCCTCGTGTATACCGCATTCAAAAGATGGTAGTCTTTAGGGATCGCTTTTTGGTTTGTGCCAGGCGTTGGGGTTTGGGATTCAGGGTGTAGACATGTATCAAAGAGCAGGGATCGTGGTTGAAAGCTTTGGCTTCGATGTAATAGAGGTTGGTGGGGGACCTTAATGGGAGGTTGGTATCTGCTGCCAAGATATCACTTCCGGGGCTTTGGCTTCTAAGCCCTTAACCCCTAAACCCTAAGCCTTAACCCCTGGCGGAACCTGCAGACCCCAAGCATCAAACTCCGACAGCTAATGGTTTTGGGGTATCACCCTCATACCTTAACCCCGAAAGGGTTTAGGGTTTAGGATATCCCCCAAACCCAAAACCCTTGCAAGAAGACCTAGACCCTGAAACCTTAAGCCTTAACAGCAATAATAATAGTAATATTAGTAATAGTAATAGTAATGATTAACAATAATCCTTAAACCCTAAACCCTAAACCCTGAATCTAAATCAAAACCAAGGTACACCGGTATGCGGACACTCCGCGTGGCGGATGGGCCGGACATGGTCCATCTGATCACCATCGCCAAGGACGCACCCCAGACACGGTTTAGGGTTTAGGGTTTAGGGGTTTAGGGTTCAGGAGCATTGCCTGTGGCTCCAGTTGGAGATTTCTGAGAGGAGTGAGACCTTTTAAAAGGGTGCCTTTAAGACGGATTATCATGATTATCGTATTTTAGGGTCTATGTCGGGGTCCCCCTTTGCATGAAAGTTACCATGCTTATCGATTCTACCTACCCATCAGGGGGTAGATACTGCTAAGCTGTAGGTACATGGGGTCACAGGTAGACCCGGAACCCCCCCCAAACCCTAAACCCTACATTAGGCCCCCATCTCCTAGATCCTAACCCGCTAGCACACGTCCTAAACACAACGCCTAAACATCAGAAATCCAGCACCCCTAGACTTACCTTCGGTTAGCTGGGAATGAAGGAACGGAAAAGAAAATGGAAACTACTATAATGGGCTTATGTAGGTTTAGGGTTGAGAGGGAATTGAAAAGGAAGATGGAAACTACCAGAATGGGTTATATAGGGATTACTTTAAGGATCCATTCCTTCATTCCGAATTTGCTAGAGAAAGAAAGTAAACCATAGGCTTGCAGAAGCCCCGGAAATCTTGGAATATGGGCTTCGGGTTTAGGATAGAAGTTTCTGATCACAGATGCTCCTTTTTCGGGGTTGTGGATTGCAGAAATATGGGCTATAGCTTGTTTTGGGAGCACGGCGCTTCCGAAACTTTCTCAAACCGTGTTCACTATGTGCCCTACACGAAAAAATTGAGGGGGTTCAGGATTTAGGGTTTAGGGTTAAAGTTACCAAATACGGGTAATAGTAAATAATGGGGTTTCCTTACTATAGTAACTTTAACTTAATTGCCTCAACATCAACCCAGTAACGCCCTTGTCTACCTCATGTGTCTTGTGAGCGCGGCTTAGGGTTTAGGGTACGGGCAATCCGAGGGCGTAATCAGGCAATATCCGACTGTCTCTAATATTGGCGGCTATACATACTACAAGTGTGTTGCCATAGTCTAAAGCTCTATCCAGTCTCAGTTTCCATGGCGTTTTCCATGTTCTTTCGGATTTACTTCTTCGTTATCTCCGTTGTTTAGACCCCTACAGTACCTACCTAGCCCTTGCACGTATTATGCCAAACATGCCTGCCTCAGCCACCCTGAAACCGCAAATACAAAAACACTCGCCCCCTGAAGTAAAGTGCCTACCACCTACCTAGCTTTTGCACGGAAATTGGCCCACAGAACCTTGAACCCCAAAACCTAAATGGGAGTTTCCCAAAATTATGGGTACCATTTTGGGGTCCCCTATAATAAGGACTATAGTATTTTGGGGTCTATATTGGGGTCCCCCTACTTTGGGAAACGACCAAATTGGCCCACAGGAGGAGTTGGCCAAGAATGATGGATTCGTTGGCCGTCGCTGCGCTGCACCAGTTCAGTTCATACGGAAGTTGATCAAGATGATCTTTCCAGGGTTGGTTGTTAGTTCGACCTTGTAGTTGCTGATTAGGATCCAAATAAGGGTAGATTAAAGGGCTTACAGGGCTAGCAGCCAATCCCGGCTGCAGAACTCTTAGGGTTTAGGAAGCCCTAAAACGGATGTAGGGCTCGCTAAGCCCTATAAACCTTAAACCCTACACCCTAAAGGGTTAGGGACCTAAACCCGAAGCCCTAAAGGTTAGGGACATTGTCCGGAACATTTTAGTCCTCAAGGGACCCCTGTTCTGCAAAGGCTGCCATATGGGCCGTTTCCACAAAAGGAGCCAGGGTTTAGGGTTCAGGGCCCAAAGGAGTTTATAGGAGCCCATAAAGGGCTATAGTGCAGGACCATAATGAGAAACTTTCATGTATGCTTGCCCAAATCTGGGGCGGTCCCCTTTCTAGGGGGAGGACAAGGGGAACGCGAATGTTTTTTCATGGATCAGAGTTTAGGGCTTCCAAATATTTGGTCTGGTGAGAAGTCACCAGAATAAGGAGTGTAAAGTAGTTGTGGCATACAAGGGGCCTAAACCCTAAACCCTTGGAAGTTGCCATTCAAGCCTCCGTGGGTCAGAGGTTTAGAGCTAAGGGCCCCAAATTCTGGCCAACAAGGGAGAGAGATTTGAAGCAGGATCTTTATTGTGGGGTTTTGGGTGCGCGTGTATATAGAGGGTTTCCTAGGAATATTGTTGACTGTATGTGTTTGGTGGACCAAGAATGAAAATCGCAGCGGCTAGCGCATTTTCGTTTAAAACGCATGCGTGTCGGCTTTACCGCGGTATGGGTAAGTGCATAAACGATGTCTAGGTTAGGTGGACCCCCTGGACCCTAAACCCTAAACCGCAATAGTGAGTATATGGGAACATAGCAAATACATCAGGGTCTTCTTGTATTCCTATGATATCAATCACAGAGTGGGCAGGTCCGCCTAACGTCTAAGGTTCAAACTAAGGAGTGTAGTCATTTGAGAGCGCCTAGAATCAGTCTTACTGCGCGGGTGTGGTATATATATATATATATAGTCCTCATGTACAGTCTGCTTGTTCCCATGCGTGGGCAGAGGGCCCCTGCCCCAGAATCCTAAACCCTCAATCCTAAACCCTAAATCCTTGACCCTAAACCCTAAACCCTGAGGCTATGTCAGCGGTACCAACACGAATGTTGCTGGGATCCTGCGTGGTATGCTCTTTCTCTTGGGTTTTTTTGATTTAGGTTTTAAGGGTTTGGGGTGGGTTTGGGGTTGCAAAAGCAGCCCCCTCCTAGAACCCTGGCACTTCGGGCCCTGAGGTTGTAGCTGAAACGACGAATACAGAAGCTGGAAGAATTATAAACACTGTTGATTCTTAGGTACGGAATATATTGGGATGTTAGGGTTTAGGGTTTAGGGGACCATACTGTTCATTCTTAAAATCCGACATGACCTCAGTATACTGTAGTGCCATTATCCCCAAGGTAGAAGGTACTTAGGGTCCCGCAGGAGTTCCAGTATCATCGAATTGCCCATCTCGTTCCCCCCTGATGGTTGCATAGTCCTTCACAAAGTCACAAAGTCCTTTCCCTAAGCTGGCCTCCGCTTTAGCAAGGAATGAAGGATTGGATTCCCCCTACTTTAGCAGTTTCCATTTTTTCTTTTCCATTCCCCAAAACTCCCCCGTACAACCCTCGTTTCCATTTAATTTTCCATTGTCCTTCCATGTGCCTGCGCGTTTAGTACTTGCCATATTCTTTTCCATTCCCCCAATGCCCTATTTGCATGTGACTGGCGCCTACCTAAACCTTTAATTCTAAACCTTAAAACCTAGACCCTGAGCCTTAAACTCGAAACCTTAAACCCTCGGCCTTAAACCCTTAACCCTACACTTTTCACCAGGGATCTACTTAGCTGGTGTGTGGTTTTCGGTTCTTTAGAGTTTAGGGGGTTTCGGGTTTGGGGTTTCGGGATGTGAAATTGTGTAGGGTCCCGGCTTCAAAGAAACGCCTTTTTGAGTTCTTGGTCTTGCTCGCAAGTCCTGGGCCCTACGCACTGTTTTTGGTTTATCTTGGCTTGAGGACTCGGCTAAACCCTAAAGCCCTAAAACCCCTAATCTCGAAGCTCTAAATCCTTTAGACATCCTTGGCCACTCAAAGCCTAAACCCGCAACTGTAAGCCGCCTACGCCAAACCCTAAAGCCTTCACCCTGAATCCTGAGCCCTGAAACCCGAAAACCCGGTTGAGGCGAAAAGGTGCAACACACACATACACAAACTTGTGCAAACTGATCTGGTAAACGAGATCATTTGGTTTTCCACAAGAAGATTGAAATTGTTTTCAGAAAAACATGGAAGATGGATGAACATCTAGATTCCAACAGGTATGCCAGACCCTGGGAGCTTACACCTGAGCAGTATTTTATCTGGGGACACCATGGTACCCAATATAGAGTAAGATTATATCCTCCTTTTGGGCTATAGTATCGTATGTAAGAAATATAATCTTACTGGGTTTAACCACCAGAAAAATGCTACTCACCTGTAACAGCCAAGGGGATGAGAGTGTGGGGGTTTGGGTCCAGCCACTCTATGCCAGACGCAAAGGAACGGCATAGCCTGAGGGTAGCTCCCAAGTTTATGGTCCCATCTTGGTACATGTACCCTTAAATATTAGGTGCCGTAATCTAATTCATAACCCAAAGGGGCCCAGAATTCAGAGAGCTACTCATGAGATGAGATGGAGATGAAAGCGAGGGTGAAGCCCCCCAAAGCTGTCCCTGCGGGACACATGGGCCCCCTACAGGATGAAGCAAGTATAAAAGCAACAACAACGGCGCCACAAAAGCAAAGATCAACAAGACATGGCCCCGCACCATAGGGGTGACCCCCAGCCTGCATCAACTAGCAGCGTCCACCCTAAACCCTCAGCCGTAAACCCTGAACCACCAAAAGATGCAACTCGGGTGCAAACAGACTAGCCTTATACAGCTACTCCATCTGTAGCCTTAAAATTTCAACTACAAGATGTACAACCTGGCTACTATAGGGCTTAGGGTTTGGGGCATGCGTCCCTATGCCCCTATATCACCGCTAGAACCTCACCTCAGGTCGAGAATAATGCAACACTATGTAGGTTTAGGGTCTAGGGTACCCCGATATGTTTCTGCATGTCCCTCTGTCCCCCCCCCTTCCCCCCAGCCCCTAAAACTTCATTTCAGGTTGAAAAACATGGCAAGACCCTTTAAGGCGCTAAACCTTCAACTCTAAATTCCAAACCATAAGCCCCGGATCCCCTCATACACTAATACATCAAACCCTATACTCCAAAACCTTACCTCAGCTTCCAAAAGCTTAGAGCACCAAATCAGGTTAGAAAAACATGGGTGTAATGTAGCCCATGCAACCCCACAGAGATCCCTGCATAACGTGCCTGAACTCGGGCTAAAACAATACTGAGCCCCAAGCCGTGAAGCCTAAACCCTGAGCGCTCAGGTTGCAAAATATGGCAAGTTCCAACACGTTGAGCACGGTGAGTTGTACTCTGGAAGGCCAAAGCTCTGAAGGTGCTTCCTCCAAAGTGGGGTGCACGTTGGGCATGGGGTGATCTAGGGGATGAACAGGAGATGGATAGTTGTAAGCGGGGTGATTAGGGACGAGGAGTTGAAGGAATAATGGAGAAACAGAGTCTGCTCCAAAGTTGGGTTTAGCGTTTTGCGACTATGGGGGGGGCCCTTTAAAAGGGTTTATGGGATTATCTGGCGTTGCATACGGGCTATGGGCTTAAGTTGGTAAAATAGGGACATGTAGTACACAATATGCCGCCCTAATCACAGCAAACGAGCAAGATCCTTTCTAAGAAGTATTGGCATTTATAGGGAAACCTAGAGTTTACGATTCTAAGTTGGAGGCTTCGGGCTATGAGGCCGCAGAGATTCTCAAGGGATTGCTGGGGTTCCCTCTTGTCTATGGTCAGTAGACCGTAATATATGGGCACTGGACCCCTTTGATGAGATTCTAGCCCCAACCCCAAAGACTTGTGGACCGCAGGCTTACGGGCCCATATGGGATTTGTACGTTTTGAGAAACACCTACGTCAGTTGGGTTTTCAAGGCTTTGGGGTTCAGTGACTCTCGACTTAGAGGTGAATGGGCTATTGGACCTTTCAAATCCCTATTTGGATCCAAGTATGGGAAGACTCCAGGCCTTATAAGGCCTACTAACTCATCCTGGCAGCCGAGGGTCAATGTCTAAGGTTGGCTGGACTGCCTGACAGGCCGCACCTAGCAGATAGAAAGGAGGTCAAGAACAAGGTAACATTTAGTTCACCCAAGCCATACGATAACTTAGAGGTGGTTAGTAGGGAATAAGGGAATATATTAGATAGGGTTTGGGGTTTATGGTAGTAAGGGAATATATTAGATGGGGTTTGGGGTTTAGGGTTCGGGGTCCGGGTGAGTAGGGATTCTATAGGGATTATATAGGGATTGTATTCCCTTATTCGCTACTTACTAACAGAAGGGTGAGGGATCTATGAGAGTGATTTGATAGGAGGATTTTCCAAATCCTCAAAAACCTCCTTGTTAGTAAGGGGGCTTTACACATTCCATTTGCTTACGGATACGCACTTTGTTTTTGCCACACTCATTCCTCAACTCCCAACTAACCAGCTGGGACGTTGAAAAGCCTCTTTCCCCTTCTGGGATTCCTAAGTTCTTAGGGCTTAGGGTGTAGGGTTTAATGGGGTTTAGTGTCTAATAGGGTTTAGGGTTTAGCTATGCCAAAAAAAAAAGGCGACGGTTTTAGTTTTAGGTTACCAGGGCTCCTGGCCTAGAGCCAGCAGAGTGCGCCGGCCTGCAGGCCAATGTAGGAGGTCTCCGAATAATCAGCGCGTAAAACCCAGCTCAGTAGTGCAGTAGCCAAACTTTAAACTTTTTGGGTATATCAAACCCTTTCTAACAGAGAAAAATACACGTTTTTTGGGCCTGGGGACTGGACAACTGAGGCAAGCCTATCATTATAATCTCTACTATTATCACTACTATTATGATCATTAAGACTATCATTATTGCTACTTATTATTACCAAGCCCTGACAAAACCCAAGCCCAACCCTAACAAACCCAAGACCCTAGGCCCTAAACCCTAAGCCTAAAACCCCAGACCCTACCGAATCCCGAAGCGGGCCTTTTCATCCTTATGTGATACCATGCCCTTAGGTAGATAGAATATGGGAGATACTGAGATCTTATTCTGATATTGGGCACTTCCATATTCTATCTACTTAAGAGGGACTATACATCCCAAAGATATCCGGGCGTCATAGCAAGAGCCATATTCTCCAAGGAACATTTGGCCTAAAGCTCCCCTTCATACCGGGAACCTCTGCTCAGTCGCACAGTATCCTACCCTAAGCCTTAAAATTCTTTCTTGTGAAAGAAAAGTCACTAATGAAGGTAGATTTCATGCATGTTTGGGGTTTATCTAGGTGCTGCGGCGAATGACACAACTCTGTGCACGCAGTGGCACTACACCCTTGAGGGGGGGAGGGATCCTGCAAAGCTTCTTTAGATTCAGCGGAGATATAGAACATAGATGAACATAGAATGGGCTTCATACCTTGCATTGGGCAGAGACGCCAAGATTGGCTCAACGGGCAGCCAATATCTCGTCGGATGTCACGGGTGCGAAAAAGTGTCCTGCAACTCTTGCCCTGCCTGGGTTGCTATCAAACGTAGGTTTGTTGGGTTGCTGTTAAGGAACTCACATGAAGTTACCATACTGGGTATATATATATATATATGGTAAATAATAGGGTTTCCCCAATATAGTAACTTAATTTAAGTTCCTTAACAGCAACCCAGTTTGTTTAGGGCTTAGGGTTTAGGATGGGTTACCCATGTGAAGAGTAGATGTGTCACATAGGGCTTCCCAAAAGAAGTAACTCTGGCAAGTGCCCGTTTGTGCTTGTGCGGAAGTTTTCAACACCTTTCGTTGGGTGGGGGCTGAACTTTGTCCACAGGATACTCGGGGTTGAAGAATATTGGCATCAGCTTCACCGCCCCAAATCCAAATCTGTTGGCGTGTCATTTCTGACCCTCTGGAAACCTCAGACAGCAAGGGGCCCCGAGCTGCAAACCCTAGTCTGTGGGCAGCCATCATCGCACAAGTCAAAGCTTTCGTTTCATTGCTAGCTATGAGTGAAGGAAATCCCTACATGCTGCATCAAGCGAGAATGCCCAAACAAACCTCTCTAAAGACTAAGTCAGCTGCCACTATCTCCAAACAGGAGCTCAGGAAGACATACAACAAAAGCATGTGCATCGTGCTTATGAGGTTTGAGAAGAGAATGGGCATTGTGAAGCACCTACTGTAGCGGCTGAAATAACTGAGAGTAGTACTGTCTTGTTTTCGAATAGTATTATGTTATTTTGGTCCTACATTCCTAGTAGACTTTTGATATGGGGTACGTACCTCAAAAAGCAAAGAGATTGGTGATCATTCAAGAAACCTTCTAAACCCTTATACAAACCCAGTTTCTATTCAATTTGCCATGTCCTTTACCATTTCATTGTCCGTTATTTAGGTAGCATCCCCCTAAACCCTATACCATCCTGATAGAATCCTGAAAGTAGGTCCCTATATAACCCTGTACATTCCTTCTCCTATCCCAAAATACCTGTGGATTGTCATGCCTTTGGGGGCTTAGCAGCAGATCTCACAGCTCAGGGTGCGAGATTCTCGGGACATCGCAAAGTAGGAGCACCCTCACTTCTTTGGGAATGCCCGCAACCGAGCGCATCCCTTTAAATCCCCGAAGCTATAAACTCTCAAGCGCCTCTCCTCAGCCCCATACGCCATCAAATGAACCGTTTGAAAATACCTCAGGGGACCATGGGGATATATGTGGTATGTAGCGCCCAGTGATCCTCTCAGGATCAGGGCGAGATCCAGCAGGGTCCCAGCCTCAGCTCAATTCTGATAGGGAGCTCTGATCACATTCCCCTCCCCAACAAGCGCGTTGAACTGAATATCGCAGAGCCCCCAAGTGACCCTTTGCTACGACAAAATTCCTGCCTCTCCTTCTCGGTTTTATTATTCCGTATGCAAGAAAATTTGCTCCCTATAAGATTCGCGACGTTGGCTACATCACGTTTGGCATCGAGAAGCCAGAAGAGTTCCCTATCTCTCCCTCAGTAATATAGCGGATATAATGATAACCTCTTGAAGCGTTGCTCGTAGAGGGGCCCACCTTCTTGAGACGTCCCTAAACCCTACTCACAGGAGCCTTCAAAGCAGCATAAGTTGACCTCTGCAAACACGCTATCTTGTAGGCCTGGACAATCATGGAACAGGACATACCTCAACTAAATCTGAAGATGATATGAACCATTGTCTAAACTCCTTAAAGGGGTTATATAGGGGATTATATAGGGGACTACTATAGGGCTTATTAAGGGGGATACTAGGAGTTTAGACTATAGCTCATATGGGTAATTTCCTCTGGCCCCTGCTTTGGTGTATGAAAGCCGGTTCGCGAGGGCAAACGACACCAGGCAACTCATGATCCTGCCCAGACCCACTAAAGGATCCAAAAAAAATCGAACCCCTAAGACAATGATCCCGTTACTACATTCGGGAATTTATGGAATTGTAAGGAGGTTCTGTTTTTTAGATCCTTTAGGGATTCTTGGGCGGTCGACGGCACATAGTGCTGGGTCAGGCCTCCAGTTGCGAAATAGGCCCCTTTACAGGAGATATAGGTGAAATATGAAGGTTATATATGGGAGTACTAGGAATAATGGTCCCTTTCAAAGGGGTACAGGGCAAATATGAGGGCTATAGAGGGAAACACTAGGAGTAAGGGAGAATCAAAATGGGTGCTTGTCAAAATTATGGTCCCTTTCGGAGTACCCTAGCTATTAGGTGCCGTATTATAATAGGGATCCAAAGGGACCATACTTTTGACAACCACCCGAATGGACGAGAAAAAGGGTAGGTTTGCAGATCGGGGTTGAGGCTTTCGGTCCGGCTCAAGGGTTTATGTGTGTAGGGTGACAGGTTATAGGGATAATGGCAAATAGAATGGCCACTGCCATAGTATACTAGGGCTCAAGGGTCTATGGTTTAGGGTTACCCTCATTGGGTCCGAACTTGACGGGCTATGGGGTCGACCAACTCATCCTGGTGAGGATCATGGGCTGAAGGGTTCGGGATTGAATATTGCATTGGGAGGCTCAGGCTCTAGGCTTTACACTAAACCCTAAACCCTAAACCATTTAGGGTTTACTGGACGTGTCGACTCTAGGTTCTAGCTTGGCAGCTGGCTACAGAGACATGCTTTTACCAATGCAATCCCAGAAAAGGCGACAGTTAACCCAATCAAGACATGTCATGACCTTTAGATCCAGCATTCCCGAGCCTACAGCGGAAAATCAAACGATGAACCCTGAACCCTAAACCCTAAGTCGCGCCAGCCAGATCCAATCCCTCTACCAGCACGCAGAGCCATTCTGCAAGCAAGTTCGTGCGCCTTTCAATTACATCAACAGCAATAGCACTGCTCCTAGCCATGCTAGTACCGTTGATATGCAAAGCCCTGCGTTTTTCCTTGAGATACCCAGAATTTCCAAAGTATACGATACTTAGAGCCATGCCGGGCTTCAGCATCCATAGTGAGTTTCCCAAAATTAGGGGTACCTTTCTCGGGATCCCCATAATAAGGACTATAGTATTTTGGGGTCTCTATTATTAGGGCCCCCCTATTTTGGGAATCTACCATGTAATAGTTAAACCCTAAACCCTAAACCCTAAAGCAGCACAGTATTAATTAATAGTATTAATCACTGGATCACCTTGGGGCTGGCTCGAAACTCTCTGGCAGATGGGAGCTTTCAAGATGGGTTGCTGTTAAGGAACTTAGTTTAAGTTGCTCTATTGGGGAAACCCTATTAATTACTATATATATATATATATGCATACCCATCATGGTACTATATTGTGGAAACCATATTAATTACTATATATGTACACACCCATCATGGTAACTTAACCCTAAACCCCAAACCTTAACAGCCACCCAGCTTCAAGCCGAGTATCTTGGGACCTTTGAAATGCACCGAGATTTATGAGGAGATCCCGGAGGTTCCCCTGAGTAGTATTTTATTTGGG
>CAJNIZ010033190.1:0-17671 GCA_905231905.1 Symbiodinium pilosum | reverse complement strand
CAACCACCAAAAAAACACTACTCCCCTGAAGGTTTTGTAGCGCAGAAATCTTGACAGCGGCCACGGGTTAGTACCGTATCACTTAGGTGGACCCCCCACCCTGTAATAGTGGCTATAAGAGATAATAAGGATTATTAGGGTCCTCTTACATTCCTATTATACCATGCACTATTACAGGGTGGGGGGTCCTCCTAACGTATCACTTAAGAAGCGTTCGATAGCTGAAGCACAAAAAATCCAAGGCATTATTCGAATCACATAAGACTCTTCACTAAATAGTTAATGGATGTCCCACCTTTTGGGAGCTTAACCCATAAGACTGTAAGACACCCACCCACGTGACCACGAGGAAGAATGGCAGTTAGACAGGGTCCTCGCATGTTCTCATTATACCACTTTAGTTGTTGGCGGGCCTCCTCTAGAATACTAGCCCCCTCACTTAGGTTGCTTCTAGATACTTGGGGCTAGCTAAAGTTAACTAATGAAGGTTAGTTAAGAGGGAACCTCCGGAGGCATGGAAGTGTAAGAAGGGTAAAAGGGCCCACGAGAATTTTGGCGCTTGGGGCTTAGGGTACCTAAGCCCTGAAGCCATAAGAGTTTAGGGTCCCTAGGCCCTATACCCATAAGCATTTAAGCTTCACCCGTGCAGGTAGCAATGGATACGCTGCCCCAGTTCGTCAAGAGGACGGGTGACTGCTGGATCGACGTGGGAATGGGCGGTGCTTTGAGGGACCATTGAGTTGATGCAGAGGTTTGGGGATTTCAGGTTTAGGGTCTATAGGGATTAAGGGTCTAGGGTTTGGGGCTTAGGGATTGCCGAGTAGGGTTTCCGGACTTACGGATTATATAATAAGCTCTTAGCGATATATACGGGTTATATAAGTTATATAGTGATAATGGAAAATACATCGGAAAGTATTATTTTAGGGTTTCAGGATGAAGGGCTTCGATAATAGGATTTAGAGAATGAGGATTTAGGGATACCCCGAATTCTGAAAGTTGAGCCTTCTATTACACATTATGACCATACATGGAAAACAAGGCAGACCACTGTCCTAAACCTTAGGCCCTGTCAACCTCATACCCTAGGACCATGACCATACAAGAGCTACGGAAAAAGGGCCCCCAGAAACCTCAACCTCAGGCTATACCCCCTACCCTACCCCAATAATGGTAGGTTAAGGGTTTAGGGTTTAGGGCCTCTAAGGTTTAACAGCCAACCCTAAACCCGAAACCCATAGCCTAGCCCAACAATGGCAGGTTACGGGGCTTCTAAGGTTTCATAGCCCATCCTGGTATCCTAAACCGTCAATCCTAAACCCCAAAACTCTAACCTATAACCCCAATATATACGTACCTTAGTATACTGTATTAGTTTCCATGTTCTTCTCCACTGTCCCCATATAACCCTAGGCCCTAAGTATAGAACTGTTAGTTGCAAGGCCAGGACGAACTCTACTCCGGCTTCTGCATCGGCGACACCGCGGAAAGAGGCTGCCAAGCAAGCAAAGGAAATACTTTGAACCCTTGAAAAAACCCTAAACCCCTGATGTCTGAGGGAAGTGGGCTTCGGTACCCATGCGGGGCCTGCTCAAATTCTGCGACTCCTTGGGGTTTCCAGATTTTAGGGGCACACTCAAACAATAGGGCTGTAAGTCTGCAAAAATTGTGCACTTTGGGCTGTTAAAGTCTATGGATGGTACCTGCAACTACTTTGCGCAATGGGCAATGTGGCGCCCTAGAAAGCCCAAACCTTGAATCCTAACCCCATAGTAGTTTCCATTTTTCCGTTATCCTTATATGACCCAATAATATACCCTGTTTTCTATCTACTTAAAGGGGACTATAACCCTAAAGCCTAAACCCTAAATCCTAAACCCTAAACCCAAAACTTAAGGGGGACTATAAACCAATGGGGACTGTACTTTCTTTTTGGGTGCTGTTGACCAGCTCCCAAGCCATTACGCTCCAACAGCAGCTCCAGACTGCACCTCGGTCAGGTCACGTCCGAAACCAGAGCGCAGGAATCCCTAAACATGCATACATGTGCACATACATATACATACATACATACACATGTGTGTATATATTTATACACATACATACATACATACATACATACAAACAATGCATGCATGCATGCAGAGCTCGTCCTCTAGAGAGTCCGCAGAACGTCGCCCCTAATTGGAAACCTATTACATTGCGGAAGGCGTTGAATACCATCAGGAAGCGGATCATACGGTCTTGACCAACTTTGGAGAAGCCGCAAGAATCCACGCGCCCAATAACTGGGTACCTGGGATTGGGGCACTTGTACTTGCAGTTGAATAGAGGCTTTGGCAGGCATGCGTCTCCAAAGTACTTCGACCCTTAGTGAAGGCTTCGCGTATCTAACCACGATTTTAATCAGGCTGAACGGGTTTTACCCTTCGCTGACGCACAAAACTGCCACCCCAACGTTGCCGCTGCCTTGCGTTGTAAAAGCCCCCACAGCTGGATGGACTATTCAACCTTAAGAGCCCCTCATTCAGCAAGGAATTGCAAGGTTCAATAGCCCGTTTAGGGTTAAGGGCAACCACCTTCAAGAGACCTTCGAGCTCGGAGGCAGCATCGACACCGCGTGCTCCGGAAGGCAGCCAGCTACCGGCCTCCAAGCGGAATCTAGGCTGCACCGGGCCTGGATCAGAGGATTTTACCCACTTGTTCTTAAATAATGGAGAATCAAATGGAAAAGAAAATGGAAAATGAAATGGAAACAGCTATATATAGAGTTATGTAGGGCATTATAGGGGTTTAGGGGTTATAGTCTAAGCTCCTAGTATCCCCCTTAATCAACCCTAGAGTAGTCCCCAGAATAATCCCCCATATGACCCCCTCTCAGGAGTTTTGACTATAGCCCACTTGAGGGGTTCCTTGAGTAAGGAGCGGGCGCCATATTCCCATTGGCCCGCATACACCTTGGTCAGATGAAGCTTCACAAAACCCTCCTTTCATAGCAAACCCTTGTCTCCTGTTGCTGTTCACTTGCTCTTGCAGCACATTTTGCGCTCGAATTTATTTCCTCATGGACTTGTTCCTGGGACCTCAGTGAGGGGGAATCAGGGGGTTCGGGTTTTGGCTTTGGAGTGGTTTGAGCTGTTGCAAAAATTCAGGAGGGCCGCTAGACCCCTACATTCTCTGTTTTCAATCCAAGAAGACATTAGACTAAGGGGCTTATAAGGTCCATTAGCCCATTCCATTCCCGCATCTTAGTTCCTAAACCTTAACGCCTAAGCCCTATACTCTGATAGCCCATCCTGGTACCGCCTGCTGGTAGACCACCCTCTCAAATGCGGGGCAAGATCCTGTGTCTTGACTTGGCCAGGTCTGTTCACTCTGCCAACCAGTCATTCTACGCGCGACTCGGCCCTTACGTCGTTAGTTGTCTTGTCAGGGTGACCACGTGAAGTACAGATATGGCAACCTGCCAGATGCTAGATGTTCAAGAGGCATTGTGTACACATTGGGTGAGTTTCGAGAGGATGGCACGATTTGCTTTCCTAGACCCTACACTCTAAACCCCTCATCCCTAAACCCCAAAGCTTTAATTCCTAAAGCCTACACCCTAAAGGCTACGTACACCCTACATACTTGGTTAGCTTGCTGGGAACCTTTTCTTCAGGATCCACGCTCTAAGAGGCTGTGTGGGAAGCCAAGGCATTGTTAGGATTTCAGAGACTTAGGTTTCAGGGCTCAGGGATTGGAGTTTAGGGTTTTAGGATTTAGGGCTCAGGGACCCAGGGATTTAGGTTTTAGAGGTTTGGTTTAGGCTTGTGCCACACCTTCTCAGGAACCCCAAGCATGATGTCCTGGAGCCCATCATACTACTCGCTCAGCTACGTTTGTCTCTGAGGGGTCCCGTTCTTTGCTTCAGTCTACCTCAGAATAGCTTTGGTATATCATATTAAATCCAAACAATCAAAGCCTTGACTCCTAAACCATAACTCCTGAACCCAGGACCCCTTTTGCAGGTCCATCTGCAGGCCTTTGAACTTTTTTGGGGTACCATAAACCTCCATGTGAGGAGTGTTTTGAAGGTCCTTGTAAAGAAGGCACCAGTGGGAATGTACACTTCCTTAAGAGGAGATACATAACTTATCGCCACTTTGGGACAGCTATTTGAACAACCAACATAATCCAAAAAGTGTTCATGTGATACTCTACACCGTACCTGTAACCCTTCTTATGCACAGCTACGTACTGCTTTATGGTATCTATAACCCATTTACATTGTAGGCAATCGATGGCAAGAGCGCGGTTCCGAAATCAGGTGTTTTTTTTTTTTGTAAATTCAGATTGCCCAAATAAGGACTAATGATAGTATTTGCCCCTAAACCCTAAAGCCTAAACCCTAAGCTGATCTGTTAGCCCTAAACCCTAAGCTCTGTCATATAGGGGGGCCGCTGTTTATGGAAGTCCCCAAGTAGGCCCATGGCAAGGTACGGACCCCCGGGAACTCCGCACAGCGACTTCGTCAGGCAGGAATGAGCGTGTTTAGGGCTTTAGGGCGGAGAGAGCAGGTCGGTCAAACCCACCCCAAAAACCCAAAGCCTTAAACTTCAGGGGCACCCCAGCATCTGCTTCTTGATTCCTATGTCCCTATGCATATCCCATTTTGAGGAGCTCGGCTTGCAAGGAAGTACGTAGTTAACCCCCCACCCCCACCCTGCTAACAATGGATACCCTTATTTAATGGGGCTTTTGGCTTTAGCGTTTAGGTCATTTCGTGGGGGATATTTTTCAGGGCGCAGGGGAGGTTCATTGTTGTGGAGAGTGGAGGCTTTAAACAGGGTTCCAGAAAACCTACACCCAAACCCAAACACCAAGGCAATAAACGGTTCAGGATTTGGGGTTTAGGGACCCCAGTTTAGGGTTTAGGGTTCCTAAACCGTCTCAAAATTCTGACGCCGCCGATTTCAGTTGGGGATCTACCAGCAACCAAGGTTATCTAAAGTTGAATTAGTACATCCCCGAAATAGCAGAGGTAACCCATAAAGCCGTAGTGGTGAACCGCCGCTCTGCTCGCGAGTCATATTTGACCCTACCCTTGACCCAACATCACCCCAAAGTGCCAAATGCTAGACCTTTGATCAGCCTAGACCTGACAGCCGTAACCCCAATTCCCTACCATGGGATCCAACGGCTTGAGGTGATGGTTTGTTGTGGCAGTTATGGTTTTTGGTGAGTGTACATCGGTTTTCCAGGTGCATTGGCGAGTCGAATTTTGGGGAGACCATAACTGTGAATCCTCCTATGAAACCTACACCTGGGAGTCGAAGTATGCAAATATGTCAAATAATACTTACTTTGGGGTCTAAAGTATACAAATCGTATCTCTTTTGGGCAATTTGGATGCCAGGAAACTTCACTACCCCTCAGCCCTGAACTACACTAAAACGTGTGGCTCTGCCTCTTCATAGCCTTCACGGTTTAAGGTCCCCCCAACTCCCACAATAATAAATAATCCCGAGACTGTACCATTATCAATTTGTGCGGGGTATTGTAACATTTTTACATGTGGATATGGGGGCCGGGGTAAGGTGATTCGCTTCCTTTTTGTAACCCGCAGGCCCTAAGCCCTGAAACCATGAATTTTTGCATCTCAGAACACTAACTCTAAATTTATATTCCATCATGTAACCGTAAACCCGAGCTTTCAAACAATATCCCGTTTTGTCAACGCCCACAGAGGGGCCTGCAGTTGATGTCAATTTTCGAACTACTGTGCTTATACGTGTGTGTGTATTGAACACCGGCTGGTAGCCTAAGGGTTTTATTGCTATCACCATTGCTTCTTCTGCTGTTGTGACAGTTCTGAAAGCTACTCGCACGACAGTGGGTACTTGAAATCCTGCATGACTCTAAGTACCCTATACCTTGGGGGTTATGGTATACCAGTATACTAAGGTCATGCTTATTCCCTGTGAATTGTGGTATTATAGTATGCTAAATTTACTCAGGATTTTTGGTATCAACAGTAGTAGGGCGCAGATGGCTGCAGGATCGTGTCCTCGAAGTTGCCATACCATGCCGGAATCCTGGGTTTACGGTTCTAGGGTTCAGGGTTTAGGGCTTGGGATTTAGGGTTTAGGGCGTCTCGTGGCGGCTGAAGGTAGTATGTAGAAATGCTGCGCCGACACACCCAGGGGTGTGGGGCAGAGGCGTATCTTGCGAAGGGGCCTCCAGAGGCTTTCAGGGCCTGCGAGGTTTCTAGAGGGTTTGACCAGATGAACCAGAAGCACAAGGTCGCCAGCTATAATACGTTTGAACATCAAAACTAGAAGGGGTCCCCTAGGAGCTTACGCTCTACATAGCTCTTTAGGCTTGCATAGTAGCTCCAAGCAATGGTGTGAATACAACAGGGTGGCTACGGCCCAAGCAGGCCTGGGTGGGAATTTAGGGTTTAGGGGTTAAGGGTTTGAGGCTTCATCAGCTGATGGGGTCCCAAGTTTGCGATTAGAAACCAGCCCTGAGGGTCCAATTACCCAATAATCATATATTTCCCCGAAACATTTACTAGCACCCAACTCCCAAGTACCAAATGATTTGGTACATGGACCTAAACCCTAAACTCCATCACGGACCCTTCGGGTAAGGCTTTGGGCTTGGCGTGTGCGCATTCGGGGCTGAGTTACATGAGCGGCCTCTACTTACTGGCGGCTAGGAGGGAATGAAAGAAAGGAATAGAATGTAGTAATAACTATTTTGTTATTGTGGGTTATGTAGGTGCTGGGTTATGTAGGTTTTGCTTCCATTCATTCCTTTAATTATTCCTTGCGAATCACCAGTAGGTCTAGCCCATCAAGCACAAAAAAGGCCTCCCAACGCCCTGAGCAAAGCTCTGTCTGAGAAGGAGCACAATTGAATCCAGAGAGCTTTGGTGAACAATATCCTAGCTGACAGGGGTTTTGGGTTTAGGGCTAGAAATGAAGGAGCGGCATGCCACAATTCTACGAAGTCGCCAAACATGCTAGAACCCTAGACCCAGTAAGTCTTCTTGTTGGAGTATATGGTGTGTACAGATTTTTCACAAATTTAGCAGAGAGCAGACATAGCCCATGAAGACAGGCACAGAGAAGGCAAATCCTAAACCTGAAGAGCCTCCCATGTGGCTTAAGATTTCTCAAACCCTTAGAGCATCGAAAATTAGATCTCGCATATAACTCCAAGACCCGCTGGATACTCCTTATACAGTTCCTTCCCATATGATCCTGGGAGTTAATCTCTAGATTGCTTTGGGGTACTTGGAGGATCAGAAAGATTCAGTAAGTATACTCATGATTCCTATGAGACATACTAAGACCTAGTGATGCCCCTTGCGAATCGACTTGCAGGTCTCCCTGACCCTGAACCCTCTAGCCCTCAACAGTATACTAGTTTCCATTCTCTGTTCAGTTCAACCATACCCTACTATTTTTCTTAACTTGCCCCTATTAGAATGTTTTGTTGGAAAGGCTTGGGAGTGCGATCTCTACAAACGCCCGTTCCATCTTCTTGTACATCTGATTTTCCATTATGGGGTTCTATATCCCTAAACCCAAAAACCCTAAATAGTAGTTTGAACATTTTCCATTTTCCCTATGCAATCTAAACTCAAACCCTAAAACCGTAATTCCACAGCCCCAAACAAACACGGAACATAGCCGTTGGTAAAAGAACAGACCCTGCGCCCTAAATAGAGCACGTGAAAGATGGCTCGTCGAGATCCACTGCGGGGTTGTCTTCCACCTGCTGTTCTTGCGGGAGTGATGTCTGCCTAGGCTTTAAGCTTTGCTTGGGCAGTGTTCTGGGTGCTGCTGGCTGAAGCCACTGGCCCTGCTCTTACGGCGCACAAAAAATAGTAGTTTCCGTTTTCTTTTCCATTATCCCTAGAAAAAGATTTGAGCGACTCAGACCCAGGCGCGTCCGGACAAGCCGTCGCGCACCTTGAACGACTGGCTCGCTGCCACGACTTCTGTTCCAGAGGCTGCGCCCTGAATACTCTTTTTCTTGCACACAGGGTTAAGGATTCAGGGTTTAGGACGATTGAAGGAGTTCAGGTTTCAGAGCCGAGGGGATTCCCGGGTGCACTAAAAAACTAACATCTATTCTCTCACGTCTGAGAAAGTGCCAGTATGAAATGAGGACGCGCCCGAACTTGCGCTTTGCAGTAGTTAGACGGGACGAGCTCTAAATCAATCCCGAAATAGTAGCATCCAGGTCATTTTCCAGTGTCTTCTCCATGTAATTTCTCTACTACTGGGTACCACAAAAAATGACGAAACAACATACCCCCAGAGCCCCATTCCAATTATTCAGCCAGTTTAGCCCTCCATGGAAAATGCCATCCTTGTCTGCGGGGTTTGTAGAACTCGCATTGTTCTGGAAGGGATCTGAAATTCCACAAGCAGGTTGAAGTCACTAGACATTTACAGGTTCTAAGGGTTGGGACTTGTGTGCCTCTGTCTGAGGTAGCCCTCAGCATACTGTACACACCTAAGTAATTACCAGCATTCTTCTTGATAGCCCTCATACAGACAAAGTATAGTGAACGCAAAACCTTGTTCTGATTATTTACGCCCCACAATGGGGCTACAGCCCACTCGTTGGACCTAAGGCCGTGCTGAGATTGTACAGTTTAGGGATTAAAGTTCTAGGTTTGGGGGGTTGGCTTCAGGGTTTGTTCGGCTTATGGGGTTTACTTAATCGGTTTGCGGGTTTAAAAGGAGTATCGGGGTTCAGGGTTTACGGTTTCTTCTCAGCGCCTTTTTTTGTTTTACCCCAAGGCTCCTTGAGTAGCCGCTCCAAGCAAACGAGCCGTAGATCCTGAGCCCGCATCTGGGTAACTGGGTTGCTGTTAAGGAACTTAGATTACGGTAATGATATATATATATGTAAAGGAGGGTTCCTCTAACATAGTAACATGAATGAGGTTCCTTAACAGCAACCCAGGTAAGCCTTGAAGATCAGTTTAGAGCCCAAGTTTGGAAGAGAGCTCACGAGGTTCGAGGATTTGCTGCTTCCCCATTACCCTAAAGCTGAGCCGCTTTAGGGCTGAGGGTGTAGATACGCTCTCTGTTGGCTTCTTGTTGAGCGTCTTTTCGTGGAGCATTAAGGCATTTCCGAACCCAGGCTTTAGGGTTTAGGAAAGCCTTTGAAGAATTTGAAGGCTGCATGGAGACTTTTGGCTCTTTATCACTGGTATGGCTTGGCTTAAGCCTAGGGTCCTCTTATCCCTCTCCAACAAAGGCCCAGTCTGTAGTTCAATCCGCCTCTCTTCTTCCTTTCCAGACAGGGCTATTATGCAGACCCCATACTGCCACATGAGAACCCTCTACAAACGGCTGAAGGTGTTCTGGCCCGATCTTTCACTATCCCTCTGCTAATCCTTACATAATACTCTATAATGGTCCTTTTCTAACCCAGGGTCTAGGGTTTAGGGATTATTGTCCCCCTTAAGTACATGGAACATGGGTTATATGGGGATCCTATTATAATATACCCAAAGCCATATTCTATCTACTTAAGGGGGACTATCGGGATCCCCCCGCATTCCCTTTTTGGGATACCCTAAACCCTAAAACCCTGAAACCCAACACCCTAAACCCTAAAACCTTCAACCCTAGAACCCTAAACTTGGGATTAGGGATTTCCCCCATTCCCTTTATGAAGGTGTTGAACCTCATCGATACCTACGGAGCGGAGTTCGACGGCACAAACACCGCGACTGCCATGCAGCTCCACTAGGGATCTCAGAAATTGACAAAGGGCTCAAAGGGTGCGATGAAGGAAGGTGGGGTATAGGAAATACCTGGACCCCAAAAGTATGTAAAATAATGGCCTTTATGGCTATTATTAGGGGTTTGGGGCTATTATTTTACATACTTTTGGGGTTTAGGTATGCCCCAATATAGTAGAGTATATACTAAGGAGCCTTTGACCCACCTGCCTTCATCCCACCTTTTCTGTCCTTTGAACCCTATAAACCTTAAACCCTGGATTGTAAGGAGATGTTTAGGGGGTTTAGAGTTTAGGGTTTCAACCTCCAACCTTAAATCCTAAATATACAGGATTGTACAGGAATGCAGGGGTAGACACTGAGCTCCAGGCTGGGCTGACACTTTCTGTATCTACCCCTCATCGGGTCTGTTATAGTGACTTTAGTGGGTTATACCGGAAAAAAGGTATAGGGATAACCCCAGGAAGGGCTATTACACCTTATGAGCCTCTCAATACTAAACTTTACCTGGCCCATTCTCCAAACTCCGGTTTAGGGTTGGGCGGTTCAGCTCCTAAGCGGTTTAGGAATTTGGGGTCTGTAGCGTTTAGAGGTTCAGGGATTAGCGGTGAGGGTCTGAACGTTCAGGATCTGTAAGGTTTAGAGGTTCAGAGATTAAAGTTTAGGGTCTATAGAGTTTAGAGGTTCAGTTTTAGGGATAAACGTTTGTGGATATAGCATTCGGAGATCAGGGGTGTTACGGCTTGTGGGTTCAGGGCCTCAGGGCATCGAAGCTCCAGGTCCTGAGTACAGCAAGGGTCTAAAAGGTACAATAAAAAGGGAAATATACAGGTTATAGAGGGTTTACATAGTCGTTATATAGGCTTCAGGTGGATATTACCCAACAATGGAGAATCAAATGGAGCAGAGAGTGCTAAATGAAGTGGAAACTGGAACTATATGAAGGGGTTTTTGGCATGATTACCAAGTGGTCCTAGATTCCTTCCTTGCGCAATAAAGTATAGGGTACCTCAAAAAGGTTTCGAACATATTTTGATACTTGTCAGGTTCAACCCTACAAACCGAGGAAACACCTCCAGATATGATCCTGACATATTTCGGCTACGTCAGGGAATCTTTGATGCGGTGGGTTCGGTTTGAAAGGTTATACCCTAAAGCTATGGCGTCTCCAAATTCGGGGTGTGCGAGTTGGGGTGCTTGTGGTGGATGGGCCCCTAAACCCTAAACCCACCCTCACAAGGTACTGTCATTGTGGATATGTTGCAGCTTACTTGAGGGACTCTGTAGGCTGACCCTAGGTCTGCGGTCCACAAATTATAGCCCCCCTTAAGTAAGATCCTCAGATACCCCATATTCTATCTTCCTTTTTTAAGGGGGATTATAGGCTTTAGGATCTGGGTAAGGTTTATGGCTCAGGGTTTAGGATTGTAGTTCAAGGCATCGGCTGGCGAAGTGGCATCGAGAACAGCCGCACCCAAGGCCCGCGACGCAGGTTTCTCGAAAGTATATCTATCGTATATCCCTATGTCATCAAACAATGCCTGTGTAAACTCATACTCCTCTATGAAACCCTGTCTTGTCACCGTATAGCCCAAATCCAAATCATCCCCCCAAACTAACATGGAACCCTCTACCTGGACCCCAAAAGTATGTAAAATAATGGCCTTCATGGCTATTATTATGGGCTTAGGGCTATTATTTTACATACTTTTGGTGTTTAGGTAGACCCTAAACTCAAGGTCCGAAGCCCTGGAGGCGACATGGGGGCCTGTTAGTTATCAGGGGGAGGCTACCCAGACCGCTGGGAGGATCCAAAAAATTGAATCCCCTATATAGTCCAATTCTAACCCCTAAACCCTAAACCCCTAATCCTTATATAATTTCCCATATGGTTCTAGGGGATCTAATTTTTAGATCCCTTTGGGGGTCTGGGATAAGCATCCCGAGGATGAAGGGGCTTTTTGGGTTTAGGGTTTAGGGTTTAGGAACAGCCGAACTTTATGAAGCAGGCGGATCAGAGTTTAGCATAGGGGTATACAGGGATGATGGAACAGAAATTGGAAACGGCTATTTGGGGTTTAGGCTTAGGCATATATAACCCCAATGATGAAGGGTCAAAGGGAACAGAACATGCAACATGAAATGGAAACTGGGGTTATGCAGGGTGCGGCTAGGGTAGTAAGGGGATTTTAGCTACCTGATTACCATATGACTGTAATAGGGTACTAGTTTCATGGGTTGGGGTATCTAGAGCCCCGTTATCATAGTGTTCAACCCTAAACCCTTGCAAACCCTACACCCTAGCCCCCAAGCCCCTAAATCCTTAAACCCCTTAACCCCTAAATCCTTAAACCCCTAAACCCCTAAATCCTTAAATCCTTAACCCCTAAACCCCTAAACCCCTAAATCCTTAAACCCCTAAACCCCTAAACCAAGATTGAGGTCCCAAGATGGGCTGCGGTGTATTTTTTTCAGTGGCCACTCTAAGTTGTCACTGACCAATCCTGCAGGCGGCTGAAATTCATAGTCCCTATAGGGTTTAGGGTTTAGGGCTAGTTTCCCAAAATAGGGGGACCCCAATATAGGCCCCAAAATACTCTAATCCTTATTATGGGGACCCCCCAAAATGGTAGCCATAATTTTGGGAACACCGCAAATCCTAAAGGCTATGCCTACCTGAGCTATAGTCTAAACTCCTAGTGTTTAGAGCTTAGGATTCAGGGTTTAGGAGTGAGGGGCTTTGGGATTAGGGTAAGGATTTAGGGTTCAGGGTTTAGGATTTAGGGTTCTGTGGTATAGGGCTTAGGATTTAGGATGAGTTTAGAGCTTAGTTGTATGGGCGCGTCACGCCCGAGTCTGGAATCTTGTGCCACCAGTAAGGTGAGCAATTAGCTGTTACAAGTTCTTACATGCTGTCAACCCTAAACCCTAAATCCTAAACCCTAAACCCTAAACCCTAAACTCTATCATTCTTTGAGTCTGCTAGCTTATCTATGGTGAGATGTCTTCTAATCAGGGGTAGGTTTGACAATAATTTTGAGCTCTTATTGCTCTTCATCCTTACAAGGCCATGCAGGATCTATTTTTGATAGGGCCCGCAAGCCTACAGTCGCAATCCTAGACACACACTGTGTTGGCTGCAGAAGTTACGATGGCTCAGCTTTCGCATTGTCGGTCGACCTGAGGACGAAATACTATCCCTGAACTCCAAACCCTAAGCCCTAAACTCTACCTCATGATTCCTTTGCCCTAAACTGAAAACACCAAACCTTAACCGTAAATCCTAACCCGCAAAGCTCTTAACTCTAAGCCTTAGACTCTCCTTAGATAGCCCGAAACCACATTTCTGCCACTCCGCACCTTTGACCTTGAACCTGCTAGTCGTAGGCCAAAAAATTTTCGAAGTAGATCTTGCACCACGTGAGCTATAGTCTAAACTCCTTAAAGGGTGGTTATATAGGGGATTTTATAGGGGACTACTATAGGGCTTATTAAGGGGGATACTAGGAGTTTAGACAGTGGCTCATGTGGGACCCCGAAACTCTGACTTGGAGAGTCGGGGAGACCTAGTACGCAGGTTAGTACTCGGGAACACTGACGTTCTGATTTGGCCTGTAGAATTCGCAAATAGAATATTTTTCTATATCTAGGTCTCTGACCCTAAACCCTAAATCCTGAACCCTAAAACCTATACCCCTGAAGCCTAAACCCTTAGGGAGCCAGGCTATTCGAAGATCGGCGGTGGCATGAAGTTCTAAGCCATCTAGAGCGAAACATGCAGGCCGCCTTAGCCACTTTCGGGCAGTCCACGAATTAGTCGGTTTAGGGTTTTAGGGTTTAGGGTTGTCCCCTCCCCTAGTAAGACTTCCCCAACATAGTACCATGATATGCAATGGCAATAGGCAATACTCATTATCAAGGGGGGGGTGAGGGGGGGAGTTGTTAGTACGGGGAGGTGGTGAAAAGTTTAGGGTTTTGGTTGTAGAGTTTTGGGTTTCGGATTCCGGGTTTTGAGATTGAATCCCACAAATACACGCCGCCAGAGTGTACCATACTGAAGCTAAAAGAGTGCGTCAGGGCGACTGAAAAAGTAGATTCGCAGTGCCGACAACTCGGGCTATCACCGCAAGAGTGGGTCTAGGTTGGCCGCCGGTATCTGCAGAAAGCTTCACACTGTAGCCTCTCATCACCATCACTTTCAGCTGGGTTCCGCCAAGCAGCCAGGCGCCAAACTTCCAAAGTCGTCACCTGACTGGTGCGCTCTGGTCCTTTGCCACGTTGGGTCGGCGATGGCCTCGTTGCAGTCAAGGAGTTAGCATTTCCTTCGCTCCAGCAGGGAAAGCAGGGTTGAGGTTGATATGAGATGAAACCGTGGAGGATCTCTACAGGGAAAGAGGGGCTCTTGCAACTTGTTGGATTCCGACTGGAGTACCTTCTAAGAACACGCATGTGGCATGCTTGGCTTGCATGTGACGCACTTGGTTTCTAGAAGGCCCAGAAGGCTCTACGAAGGATACTCTCCCTTCCAAAGGAGGCATATGGCTTTCCGTGTTCCATCTCCCTCAAAGGACAGGCCCACCTCCTCTCGAAGCTCTCATGTCAAAATATTTCTGGGGAGTTTAGCTTGACAATCCTTGTTGCCATACTCAACAGTAATGAATACTGATATTAAACAACAGTAATAACATGTAGGGATCCCGAGAGCCCAAAGTAGGTAGACTTTGACCCAAGTGCTCCCTAAACCCTAAACCCTCAAAGTAGGTCCGGTTCCTTGACCAGGAGGCCTGGACATAGGAACTTCGACACCTCACTTCGTTTCAGAGACATGCATGTAATCTCCGCCCCTACTTCTCTATGTTCCCATATGATCTATGGTCTAAACTCCTTAAGGGGGATTATATAGGGGACTACTACAGCCTAAACCCTAAACTGTAAACCCAGGGCTATTAAGGGGGATACTCGGAGTTGGTCAAATAGTACTGCTACATAACAGCAGGAGCATTCATTCTCAGTCAGTGAGGGGCACACCTCCTGGGGATGGGGGCTCATGGGTGAAGGTTGTTTGTTGATAGGGTTTAGGGTTTTTAGGGTTTCAGGTTTAGGGAAAACATTCAAGCTAACACCAGGTTATAACTTATATCACCGCGAGCTACCATGGTGAATAACGCTCGTGTTTCGTAATATGCCTACAAAGCCTAAACCCTAAGCCCTATTAGTAACGGTCTGTTCTTCCCATCTGGTGTTCGGCCACTGCCTCTGCGAACTGGTGCGCGCTGCTTCATCGGCAGAATCCTTTGTTCGTGCAATATCTTATAGGGGTTGGTAGGGAATAGGGGAGGATACTATATAGTGGTTCTATAGGGACTATATTCCCTCACAGATAACAGCCTAGTCCAGAAGAACCTTAGAAACCCTCTTACCGTGGATGGGACATGTTTACGATGAGTGTTATCAGCACGTTTAGTACACTTACGGCTATGTCTACGATGACTACCGCTACTCTTAATCCGCTAAAAGGCAATTTCATACGGGGAATGTACTAGCGGGCATACAGTGGAACCCTCATCTTGCTGAACCGCCTAGGAGTTTTGCGGAGGAAACGAAACACATGGCAGTTTTCCATGAACAGGATCCCAATATACATCCCAGAATATTATATTCCCTACTAAAGGAACCCCCAAAAGACACGTGATGAAGTCTCCAAATTTAGAAACAGGCCGCCTTCTTCGAGCGTTTCGGTTCACCTACCGCAGTCAGGGCAGTGGCAAACAAGCTTTACACCGCACACCCCTCACTGCCCGTGTTTTGGGTTGGGGGGTGAAAGGCCCACCAAAAGCAGTACGTCTCATTGCAGCTGGCCTCGTAAAAGAAGAAGACAAAATCAAATAGTAACAAAACCACTCGCAAGGAGAGCAGTGCTGATCGGACTAACCACCATAAACGCAGACTGCCATGTGCTTAAGGATGTCCAGTACTAAGGTGGATACTACAAATCCTGCACGACCCCAATTACCCGAAACCTTGCACTGACGGTATTCTTGCAGAATGCAGGAGATTCAGTATCAACAGCATTTCAAGCTCAATGTTCCAGATTTTATAAGTTCTTTCAGATAGGGTTTATAGGTTTCTACTGTTCAGGTTTTTGGGTTTAGGGCTTGGGTTTTTGGGTTTTAGAGGGGCTAGAGAGAAGTCCCAAAGAGTCCTGGGCTGCCATGGAGTCCACAAGCCCTTTGGATGGAACCTTCAGTCGCGAGATGGACAATAACAAGGCAAAGAAGCGAAGGGTTAAGGGTTTAGGGTTTAGGATTTTGGGGTTTAGAGCTTAGGCTTAGGATTTAGAGTTTAGGGTTGAGGATTTAGAGTTTAGGGTTAGGATTTAGGGTTTCGGGTTTAGGGGTGAGAGTTTAGGGTTTAGGGTTATGATTTAGGGTTTCGGGTTTAGGGGTGAGAGTTTAGGGCTCAGGATTTAGAGTTTAGGGTTTAGGATTTAGAGTTTAGGGCTTAGGGTTTAGGATTCAGAGTTTAGGGCATAGGGTTTAGGATTTAGAGTTTAGGGTTTAGGGTTTAGGACGTAGAGTTTAGGGTTTAGGGTTAGGATATACGGTTTAGGGTTTAGGACGTCTGCCTGCGCAGGGCTGAGTATCCATCTTGAATCCATGCGCCGATGGCGCCAGCCCACTTCCAGGGATGTTTGGGTGGCGGCACATCCTGCGCCCAGCGAACTTTGTGGATGTTGCCCAAGAAGCCATCGAAGCCGAGCTTTCTTCAAAACCCCCACCCGCTGTGAGACATCACAAGCTACCACTCAAATTGAGTAGTATTTTCTTTGGGGATGCTATGGTACCCATTATAGAGTAAGATTCTGGGTATAGTATTTATATAAGGGATATAATCTTACTAGGTTCAACCACCAAAAAAACTACTCAATTGCTTCCTGTTAGGGTTTAGGGCTACGCCCTCAATTCCCAATTCCCACCTCCGAAAGATCGTCTTCCTGCTTTTGCTCTCAAGCAAACATCATGGTTGGCCCGCTGTTGGTCGAGGGTATTCCCATGAAAGGGTGTAGACATTTGGCCCACTGGAGTGGCTGGAGGCAGAGCTGTGATGTACGGAAGGAGTCCGGAGGGGCTATATACGTCCACTCTCCATAGGCTCCTCCCATTGTCTTACCCAGTACGGTTGTACGGGCCGACGTGTTTCGGGTTAGGATTTAGGGTTTAAGGTTAGGATTTAGGGCTCAGAGTTTACTATAGGGTTTACGGTTCGGAAGAATAGGAAGTTTTTGTGATCCCAACCCCTGCAAAAAGGACCTCATAAGAGTCATGCGGTAGCCATACCTTGTTGTGGCGTTTCCAAAATCCCCTCAATTGGGAGGGTAATCTTGAACCGAGGGAGCCCATATCCCTTAACCAAGGAATTTTTCAGGCTTAGTGTTTCGAGAGGTTAGGATCTTAAACCCTATGTAATCCCTATAAACTGGCGAGAGCATGCGCGCTCGAGCCGCACGCACCGAGGACCCCGTCCGAGCGTGGTGACAAAGACAGTGAGGGAGGGTAAAGCCTCCCGGTAGGCAGGCCTGGCTGCTACTCTTTGACGTAACAGGGGCTGTATAGCCCCTAAAATAATCGCTAGGGCTCCCAAAGCCCCCCCTGGCTGCGGCGGGATTCCTGGACCCTGTGCCCCAAGGTTTGGAGGCCCATTTTGTCTTGAATCCCAGGAACCTTCCAGGCACCAGAGGCCTCACAAAACTTGTGCAGGGGCCGTCAGGGGCCTCCCAGGGGCCTTCCAGGGACCTCCAGGGCCTTTGTTGGCTCACGGCTTCTCAAAGCAAGATCCATAAATTCCCCAAGAGGCCTCATTAACTTCGGCGGGATGCGGCCTGCGACAGTATGCAGCATGCTACTTGCGTTTTAC
>CAJNIZ010033179.1:21455-71060 GCA_905231905.1 Symbiodinium pilosum | reverse complement strand
AAATAATCGGGTGATGCTACTTGGAGCATGCGTGAGACTACAGACATCATACTACCTACTTTGTACTACTAAACTGTGTGTATTTACAACTTTGAGCAACTAGTGTGACAAAGAATAATACTTGCAGGAAAGTACCTGGTTATAACTTGGGTTTTTCCTACCTAGGCTGGGGCCAGGAGACCAATGTCAAGCATTTGCTTTCCGCCAAAGTGTCCCAATCTTGATGACCCGGAAAACTAAACTAAAAAGTATCTTCCATCTTTCCACTGATCATTCCCTACTAACCACAGCTAAGTTACATAACCTCAGTATAGACCGAAGTTTCCGTTTCATTTTCCGCTGTCTTTTCCATCTGGTTCTCAACTGTTGAGGAAATATCCCTCAAGCCCGTATATAAAATCCGTACATAATCCCGAATACAACCCCTGATGTAAGCCTAAAAGCCCGACACCCTAAACCCTATGTACCCCAAACCCTAATTCCTAAACCCTAAACCCTCAACCCCAAACCCTGAATCCTAAATCCTAAACCTTGAATCCTAAATCCTAAACCCTAACAACCCTAAGCAAGGTGAGTTGCTGCCTCAGGCAGCGCGGGCGGCAGCAGCGAACTCAGGTTTGGCCCGGGGAAGGAGTAAGGTGCCTGAATCCGGGAATTCTCAAATACATGGGCTTAAAGGGGTTGTGCAGGGATATATAGTATACAGGGTTTATGTAGGGATATATGAAGGCTATATAAAGATATACACGTAGGATTTAGGGCTTAGTGGCCTGAATAATTGCTACTACTGTAGAATCAAATGGAGGATGAGATGGAAACTTGGCTACGAGTGAGATTTATCAGGATTGTAATGTAGGGAAGACGAGACAATTAATGATATGAGTCTGAGGTCTGTTTGCGGCACCCTATTCCATAGGAAACAAGGAATCCAGCACGATAATAGCTATTTAAGCCTCTACATTATTCTGAGAAGTCGGGTATTCAGCTTATCATTCAAGGATAACTATGGTCGCACAACTCAGGTTGTTTGGATTTGCGACGGTGAGATGCGAAGGAGCTGTGGCCGCAGGCAGTTCTCGCCGCCACCAATATGAAACATACCTCATACTAGTATAATATGTCCTGCAATAGCCTGAATTGTTTTGGTGGGATGTGTTATTAATCTCAGGGCATAGTAGGGTGTTGAACGCTGAGCCCCAGCCATGTTACCGGGCTTCAGAACCAAGAGCTCTGAGGTTTGAGTGGTTAGGGGTCAGGGATTAGACAAGGACACTGGTTGGCTCGCGAGACCTGGCCCTGAACTCTACCGATATGATCCTTACCAGGGCAAACTGAAACGTGGCTGAGGTCTGCAGTCCAGCTAACTCCTTTGAAAACAACAGCCCATGAACAAGCATCTCTATATCCGAGAAGTTCACGCTTTGAACTGAACCTCAAAGCACCATCAATCTCAGGGCCACTATCCCCAGGAATCTAAATATCTCCTCTTACACTCGCAAAGCCTCAACTCAGCATCAACATGGACCCTTATAGCTTATGAGGATTAATATGGGGACATCCTAGGGATATAGGGGTTATATAATGACTATATGAGGGTTATATATGGTAATGGCATCGCTGAGCCCTTAGATCTTGCACAGCTATCGCCTGCTGCACCTCCGGGCCACGCAGGAAGGCGCTGGGAAGCGAAGGCCCCTGTGCGGGGTGAAAGCTTCATGACCCCCTCACCCTAATATGAACACCCCCGACCCCCCTAATATTAAATATTTTCGTTGTGGTATACTAAAATATATTGGGGAACAGGGAATTAAGGTTTGAATGTAGGGGTAGGGGATGAAGAGGAGTGGTTTTGCTTCTTTGGGCTTCGGGTCTGGCACTGAAGGTTGAATGTGGAGGGTTTAGGGTGTTTGTGCTTAAGGTGTAGCTCATTCTTAAACGCAAAATACAGGAATATCATCTAACTCTGGCTTGATGAATGTTTTATCCCTATTTCAAATACTACAAATAAGGAGTCTTTCCCTAGAGCTTCAGAGTTTTCTGGTGGAGCGTGTGGAGTTTCAGCAGATCTGCTGGGCGCTGATGCAACCATCTGATAAAACTAGGACCTAGGAACAACAGCTCAACAGCTTGATTGCGCCTACTTCCCGCAGATGTCGAAAACAAACATCGGGCCCCCAAGGACCCGTATCACGCGCATTTACTGAAATCCGCGTACACGAAGGGGGTGGTGTTGATGTTCAGGGTTCCTGGAAATATCGAACCTACGCTCCTTTGCGAGGATGCCAATCAGAACTACAAAAAGGATCACGTCCTCCAGGCCCTGGCCTCCTTAAGCAAGAAGCTAGCCGGAACCCACAAACCCACAACCCTAAAGCCTGACACCCAACGCTCTGAGGGTCGTAAAGCCAGAAGGCTTGGTGTCTAGGTTTTAGGGTGTTGGGTTTATGGTTCCAGTTTTAGGTTGCTAGGGTGAGGGTGATGGTTTAGGGTTTACCTGCTTTTCTGAAACACTGGCTCAGGCTTGACTCATGGCAAATAAAGCTGGACTGTTGAATCGCCTTAGTTCTCTGTCGCACCTCGGGGCCACGCGGAGCGCCGAAAAAAGAGCTGGGCGGCGGTGGGCCCTGCACAGTTGGTAGCAAGATCTGGCTCAGCTAGAGCTTTAGGGATGCACTCTTAAGGGGCTTAAGGATCCAGGGTTGGCTTAAGCACTGAGGGCCTAAACCGTTGGCGAGCTCCAGACTTCTCGAACTGGAGCTGCAAAGATTTAGATTTCGGGAGCGAGTAAAAGCACGTGCCGATTGGGAGATTGAATGCAAAGGTCCGACAAGAGAGGACGTGATGGCTGGAGCATCCAATACATGCTGTAACAGAAGCTCTGGAGCCGCATGATGCGTGAGGCGTAGGAGCTGCGATCCCAATATTTCGGGTCGGGTAGCCTCAAAGTAGCTAGAACTTGGGAACGCTCTTGGGGAGAACTTGCTGTTCTGAGATGCACTGCGGAAGCACTGTTGCTTTGAGGGCGCTGACCTGCGTTGGGCTAGCAGAGCTTGTGGTTTCAACGATGGAAGAACATAAGGGATTTGTATGGCGAAATGTAGGAATGATGGAAAATACTAATTGATGCAGAATTCGACATCATCAGCTGTATGCATTTCCCACCACCCCGCCCCCCGCAGAATATGTGGACTACTTGAAGAGGGGGGGAGGGGGGGCGGCCCAGGGTTTGGGGCAGTAGATTTCGAGTGGAATGGCAATCCCCATAAGGTTCTGGAGAAAGACCAGTTCTTCAAAAGCCTTCAAGAAACTTCAGATTCAAGACTGACAGGCACAACACTCTGTATGTACACCGCACATGCACTCTTCTGCAGATCATGTGTATGGATATTCTTAGCTACAAGCATTTATAGATTTGGATATGGTAAACTAGAGGGTTACGTGGGTCGCTGCTAAATGTGAAAAAGGTTCTTGCTCCCGCCCTAGCCACTGCCACCACTACGACGGCCATGACTGCCGCTGCAAATCCTCCTCCTCCTGCTGTTGCTTCTGCTGCTCCCTGCGACTACGTCAACGGAAAGACCGCCAGAAAACCTGGGTTGCTGTTAAGGAACTTGAATTAAGTTACCATAATGGGTATATATAGTAAACAATAGGGTTTCCCCAATATAGTAACTTAAATTAAGTTCCTTAACAGCAACCCAGAAACAGCACTGCCCAAGCGCGCCTGAGCTTGAGGGATGCTCCGGTCAACAGCCGGTGCCCTGCTGCTGCTTTTTGGGGGGGAGGGGGAGGGGGCGATAGAGATTCAAAAGTGTGCGAGAATTCAGCGTTGAGGATTGGAATTTGTAGGGATTAGGGTTGTGGGAGCAAGCATGGTAGGGCATCCTCGTTAGCATATTGCTAAAACGATTATGATAATTCCTGTTACGAGTAAATTATTATTGCCATTATTGTTACTATTGCTAATACCATTGTGATTAGTATTGCTGCTACCATTACTATTACTATGACATTGCCCGGATGCAAAATCATGGCTCTTGGAACCCGTCTTTTGCTGGTTGTGAGTAGGGCACGGAATATCGATCACCCCCTACATAATTCACAGAATAATAGTTTCCAGATTTTTCCCCCTTCCCTTTTTTTCCTGCTCACAATCTGCAAGTCCTTCCCACAAACCTGCTTTCTCAACGGCATCCTTCAGGCTGGATGGTTCGTGCTATCCTACCTAGACACAACTTTGCGGCTTCTCTGAAAGGGTTTAAGTTGGGAAACATTGGAAGTTCTAAAAGTACTTGGAGTATCTGGGAACTACAGGGGTACCAATACTCTGCATACTTATACTGCAGAAGGCATCTGCAAACCATCCGCTTCCCTGCTAGAAGCACAGCAAGTGGGTCTGACAATCGAGACGAAGCACCCTGAACGGCCCGGTCAAGGTCTGGACACAACTTCTTCAATCAAGCCCACTGAACCACCCTATTCTGGGTTGCTGTTAAGGAACTAAATTTAAGTTACTATATTGGGGAAACCCTATTATTTACTATAATTATATACTCATTATGGTAACTTAATTCAAGTTCCTTAACAGCGACCCAGTATTTCATGATGCCCTGGAAGCTTACAACGAAGCCCTTTCAGAAGGGATGAGGATTGCTGATGTCAGCAGGCCGTCATGCGGCGAGCCTGGCTTGTGGTGGCTCCATGCCCGCCTGCAACAAAAAATGAAATAGGGCCTGACTAGAGCAAGCGCCTGCCCTACAGTCAAACGCGCCCTCCGCTTAATGCAGAATCATCACTGTCTCCATACGAGGAATGTTCACTATCCAGATGAATTGCGCCTTAGGTATTTGCGTCTTCAGCTTACAACATTTGGATGTATTTGGATAAGTGGTTTTCGGCACTGCGCTAGAGAGCTTGGAATGAGTTGCAGCTTGCTGGCTCAAAATGGTTCCATGCTGGAGACTATCAACTAGTCAGCACGCTATACTGAATGCACGTGCTGGGTTTATAACGCAGAGGCTGCGGCTTACCATTCGCCACAATTGTTAAATTAAAGCAGCTCAAGCCACTGCAGTGGGGCGGCAAAAGTAAAAAATCTGGCTTTCCCGCCCCTTCTGGAGCTCATGGAATAGCAAAACCGAAACGAGTCGCGTAGCCCTGGCACGTCGCAAGAATTCCAAGAAAAAACGCACCTCCAATCTTACGCCCTTGCAATCACCTTCGGCTTGAATGAAGGAAACCAAATCTGCTCGAAAACTTGGATGCACGACCTGAGTCTCCCAACGCTTCGCGGTGAACCCTGAAGGCAGGTTACCCTGCGACTTACTCTGCATTCCCAAGTTGTTCAAGAGAGCGCCAGCCGTTACGCTGACGTCGTGTGGGTCGGCCTCTAGCGCGCAGTTCTTCTCACACTGCTCGAAATACCTCATCAAAGCTGGAAGCTGGTGTACAAAGTTGAAGTGGGGGTTGCTGGCAGTAGCTGTTAAACGTACACGAGTTCTACCAGAGTAAGCAGCCTGCGCAACAGCTGTGAAGAAGGGAGGGCCCCATCTGCAGGGTCCTTACAGAGTAGCCCCTTGGGGTCGCTTATGATACTGACTATGGCGACTATGGTGTCCACTTCAAGGCCACGCATGTTACTTCATATTAATATAGAGGCCAAAGTAATTACCAGTATTGTGGTGGTGGTGGTGGATGCCTTGTGAAGTTATAGTATAGGGTGCCTCACACTGACATCAAAATGATGTATGGGGAACTATTGCGGCCCCTACGGTTTGGAGATGCTTGAGGCCCAGGCTCCGCACAGTCACGGTAGTACTTCATCCATTCAGCGTACTGCCTGGCAAGGCATCCAAACTTGCAGGCCCAAGGAAGAAAAGGTGGAGGAGGCAGCGGATGAATAATCATGCGAAAGATGAAACCAGTGGCCAGCTAATAGCTAGCCCGGCAGCTACTACCACCATCAGCAGCCCTCCAAACCTCAATCCCCAAACCCTACCAGACCCTACACCTTAAATCCTGAACCGCAAACCCTAAACCTTAAACCCGAAACTCCTAAACATCCTAACCACTATCTCAGGCAAGCCCGCCAGGGACCACTCGGCACTCAGAGGCTCAGTCTCCTCCTGCTGCGCCGCTTCCTCCTCTTCCGCATCTTCATCCTGAAGTTGACAAACTTATTATTTTACCACCAATACTATTACTATTAGTACTACTAATATATACTAATATTAATATTATTATTACAATTATCTGGGGCTTGGGCTGCAGGATTTTGGACTTTTAGGGCTTGAGGATTTGGGGTTTTGGGTGGCTTTAGGACCCGGGATCCCCAGGGCCCAAGGATCCGGATTTGAGATGCGAATGGGTGACGCAATGAGGCTTGTAAAAAAACACCTAATTCCTACCACGTGTTGAAGTATTTGAGGACCTAAGGATGAACTTTAGCCTCAAAAAGCTGACTAAGGCTCAAGGCCCGTCAAATGGTTCCTGTCGGCTTTGTAGGCCTCCTGGAAGAACTCTGATTCCTGAAGGGTTCGTCACAAATACGGACTTGGTTAATAGGCAACTTCCCTTCCCAAAAAGCTTCAACCCGAAACCTGAAAGATAATTTAGAAGAGACTGCTGTCCTTGTTGGTGAGGGTTTCGTGGGATTCGATGCTAAGTTGAACACGTTTTCCTAGCTGGGGATGACAAGCCCTGAGCCCTCACCTTTGGGAGTTTAGGGTTTAGGGCTTCTACGCTTTTAGGATTACGGCTCTTAAGGTTTAGGATTTAAGGCCCCAAACGCAAACTTCGGACTTCAGCCCCCTGGCTGTAGCTCAAACTATGTTGGGAATTTTCTTTTCGTACTGACGACTGAAAAACCCGTTCCGGCTCAAATTTGGACTTCTTATCGTCCCAATCTCCCAGGACAACTTGAGTGTTGTCGAAGTACTGCGTAAGCTGATCATCGTTAAGCTGTTAATCAATACTGGGGTTGGGTACACATAAACATAAACTGCTGTTTGTTACTGTTAAACAATGCAGACATGGGATCACAAACAGCGAAACGAGGGACCTCCTCTGCCACAGCCGCCTCCGCCGCAGGCGCTGCGGACGCAAAGGGCGGTGGCACCGGTCCCCGTCTGACATGGGTTTAGCTTAACGGATTTCCCCCAAATTCCCGGAATCATGGCAGGATCCAAAGTTTCAGCTGGCTGTTAGGATTGTAGATGATACCAGGAAATGGAATTTCCAGCTCTGGTGGGATCTAGCCCCCTGTTTGGCTTGTTTATCAGCAACACTGCCCCGGCTTGGAAGCAAAGCTACCATTTAAATGTCAGAATGCGTGATGTCTCGGGGCCGTGCTGTATGAGAACGAAAATCAGAGAATCAAACAATGGCATCGCCGAATTTGTCAGCAATAGGTGACCGCGAGTTCCAAAATGTCCGTTATTGCTGCATGATAAACCTTCTCTAGGGGGACAAATCCACACCTCATCCTCCGAAAATGTGAAACTCATCTGCGAAACTCATCCGTCGCCCGCCGAAATAAGAAGACGCGTGTAAAGAGAAGATGAGAAGACGAGACGATGATCCGCGACGAAATGAGGAGCACATTGCGCGAGTGCGGAGCAAAACACTGTTTTTCCTTCTTAAGCAATCGCCCCAGCACAATTACGCGATCGACGTGGGAGATGCGTCTAGTTAGACCTTGCTGGGGATAAATTGCCGTCCGGCGAGAGGTGGTACATACACACACGTACATACATACATACATACATACATACATACATACATACATACCGACGTTGACGCAGGCTCCAGCACCGCGATCGACGTGGGAGATGCGTCTGGCTAGGCCTTGCTGGTATATGTATGTATGTATATTGACAAGGATGTCTACGATTCCTCCCCATGTCCACGTCACAAGCAGGCGCGGAGTCCACACCCTGCACAGCTAGGGTTAGAGCCGGTAATGTAGACCCGTGACTAAGAAACCTCATCCCTTTAATAGGGATTATAATGAGGATCCTAATTTTAAGGGCCGTAAAATCAGGTTTTTGAATCACGGGTCTACGTTAGCGCCTTCGAGCACAGCTTTCCCTCCCATTGTGACACTGACTTGCCACACTGCTAGGATGCACGAAAGCCCGCAACAAGGCTCTTTGGGCTCATGCTTCTTGTGGAAAAGAAGGATTTGGGGTTCCAAGGAGTGCAGCACGACACGACCCTTTTTTTTGGAGCTTGCTCGCAGCACGCAAGCAGGGAGAGCCTGGGGCCTAGGATTTAGAGCGGGCATTGCGCTATCAGCCTGTTCAACTCACAAAGCGGCAACTGCCGACTCGAGGCAGCGGACGGCGAACATTTTCTTCCTCCCCAACTCCAGATCCTCACGGCACTGAAGAATCTGCACGGCGGTCCGGTCCCTGTATAAAGCCAGCCGGCTACGTCCACAAAGATGCATCAGCCCACGCTGCGCACCGGGGCCTACCAAGGCCGGACTTGCGCAGTGATCCCGCAACTGGTATCTAATGAGCAGATGTTGGATATTCTTGGCCGTGAGACACCCAAAACATCGGCGAACAAGCACAACCGCTGGCAGTCCTTGCTTCTCGTGATTCAGGGCTGTACGCACTCGGTTGCAGTGGGCGAAGACCCTGCAAAGGTAGGCCCTGCCCTTCCACTTGCTTTGCAGGCGCACCTTGTTGCGCTCACTCATCTTGAGAAATGGTGTCAGCATCTCCGCTGGCTCTGCGGCAGCAGATCCCGGACCCCCGTGGGCACTTGCTTGTCCACTTCCACAAGCAGTTCCCTTACCAAGCTCAGGCCGCTGGACCTTGCTAAGATGATCGCAGCCAGGCTTCGGACGTCGGAGGACTCCAGCGCCAAGCGCTGCATCACCTTGTCTGCCGCTAGTGTCGTGCCGGCCGATTTTGGTGGCCAACAGTTGTCCCAAGTTTACACGGACATTGCGGACCCTGTCACTGCCCAGTTCACGCCAGCCCACCACGCTGGATGCCAAGAGCACTGTCTCGGGCTGTGGCACACCCAGGTCAACTAGCAACGCGGGGTGGGACCGCTGCCCGGCAGCTGCCTCCCACGCCTGACGCTCTGTCTGCTTCCTTCTGTAGTGATGGTTGTGGAAACGGCGCAGCACCAACGACCTCACAACGGGACGCAAACCTCCAGATTTGGTCTGAAGCACTGACAAATCCCTCGCGGGCGTTTGCGGCAGTCTTCTTGGCAGAACCTCAGCTTGGCCTGCGTCCCTCCGCTTTCTTTTAGGAGCTATCAGGAGGCTCAGAGGTTTTAATTTTGCCACAGTTGCAAGAATTTGAGGGTGTTTGCTACCTTCCATATGGGGCCCAGAGATATATAAGTGCCCACATATTGGAGGCCCGCAGTCCGTTGTTTTGGACGAAATTGTCAGGATGCTCCACAGGTGAGCGCAATGTTGGGTGAAGAAACGATGAAATTTTGAGGATGCTCCCCACGGGAGCTCAATCTTATTCAACAATTCAGTATGCGCCGCACGGGAGCGCAATTTTGAATGAAAAATCGATAAAAAAATTGAGGATGCTCCGCACGCCAGCGGGAGCGCAATGTTCTTCAAAAATTTCAGGATGCTCCGCGCGGGACCGCAATTTTCTTCGAACTTTTCAGGATGCTCCGCACTGGAGCGCGATTTTGAGCGAACAAGTCGGCGGATTTTTGAGGATGCTCCGCACGGGAGCGCAGTTTTTGATTAAAATCATCAAAACTTTCCGAAAGCTCCGCACGGGAGCGCAATTTTGAACAAAAATCAGCTAAATTTTGAAGATGCTCTGCACGGGATCGAAATTTCGGATGAAAAATCGTCCAAAAGACCAAATTCTCCGCGCGGAAGTGCAAACTTAGGATAAGCAAAATCGGCGGTGTTGAGGATGTCCCGCACGGGAGCGCGATTCTTGAAAATCGGGGCGCGTCCAATTCGCACGCAGGTCAGTCTAGAAGACTAATTAAAAAGGTCGAGGGAAACAATTTGTGAATAAAATCAGCGGAATTTTGAGGATGCTTGGGAGCGCAATTTCGGATGAAAAATCGTCCAAAAAGTCCAAATGCTCCGCGCAGGAGCGCAAATTCAGGATAAGCAAAATTGGCAATTTTGAGGATGCTGCGCGCGGGATCGTGATCTTTGAAAATCTGGGCGCGTCCAATTCGCGAGCAGGTCGGTCTAGAAGATTTATTTTGAAGAGGAGGGAGCTAATTTTGAGAAAGTAGAGCGATATAAAACGATGAAATTTCGAGGATGCTCGGTGCGGGAACGCGATTTTTGAGCGAAAAAGGGTACGTCCAAAATGTTTGCGCGACGGAAGAAGAGCCGCGAGTGTCGGCGGGCGACGGCGCATCTAACAACAAGAACCCCACAATGAATGTGGGGAATAAGCAAGAAATGCATGTACTGTGTGTGCCCGTAACGAGACAGGCTGCCATTTTTCTGGACCACCCTTGTTGCGACAGCCCCACATTTCATTGAACAAGCCTTCCACCTTGAAGCCTTGGTCTAGGGTTCAGGTATTAGGTTTTTTTTACGGTTGAGTGAAAACCTCAAGCCCTTCAAAAAGCAAACCTTGAGCTCTTAATGCAACCCCCGCAGCCTTAGAATGTCAACTTCGCGAAAACCCTAGGCTCTACACCAGATCTAAACAACATCCCCGAAAGCTTTCAAAAGTGTATATACAAAGACATATATATGTTCTACAAAAAGCCCCGCATTAATAAAATCGTATGCGAGCGAAGTAGAACCGAAACATCAGCAGCGTCCGTGCCGAAGGCTAAAACCACCAAAAAATTGTACGGATTCCGCAGTCGTTTGGCATTCACAAGGATAACCTGACCTATGACGGTGCGCTAACTTCACCCCCCTCGCAACCCCCAGCCTAAAACTGGGTTGCTGTCAAGGAACTTCGTTAAGTTACTATATTGGGGAAACCATATTAACTACATATATATATATATGGATATATATATATACCCATATGGTAACTTAATTTTAAGCTCCCTAAAAGCAATCCAGAAAATTCTAGGGCCGTGGCGGGGCTGAAGCCACTGACGGCGTTTTCGCAGGAAGCACCTGATAGGCTGTGCTTCAATAGCTGGGAAATAGGAAGCCGAGTAAATCCTACGCGAAATTCTGAACTCTAAAGTCTAAAGATGCCAATGAAACCAACTACCTTACCAAAATCAATACTACCCCGTTTCCATTTCATTTTCCATGTTCATTTCCATTTGACTCTCCATTATAAGGGGATAAGATCCCAATATAACCCCAACCCCCACAAAACCTAAACCCTAAACCCTAGAACCTAAACCCTAAAACCTAAACCCTAAACCCCAAAACCTAAACCATCCCTGGCTCAACCCTATGGTTTAGGGTTTGGGGTTAGAGTTTAGATATACTGCCTCAAACTAACATGAAACCCAAACTGGACTGTTCAATGACTATCGTGGTTGAAGAAAGGGCTCACAGAGGCTCCATGCTACCCTAAATCAAATACATCCCTTCATATCCAGCCGATGTAACCCTACATCTATAGTTCCATTGGATTTTCGGCTTGGTTCTGTATGGCTGGGTTAGCATTACCTGTTAAGGTCTTTGCTGAAGTAAAGCTGCGCGGTGAGACATGTTGTAGTTTCCATTTTCTTGGTCACTCCTCTATATAGCCCTATATAGGGCTGGTCTCCATGTCATATTCCATCTTCTTTTCCATTTGATTCTCGATTATCCTCTAAAGCCAATCCCTAAACCTCAATCACCCATATACCACCCCCCCATAGCCCTATATAGTCCCCCACATCCCCTATATAACACCATAAAACTTGTATATACCCCTTCACAAGGTAGAACCCTATTATCCCTATATAAACCCTAATATAACCCCTATATAACCCCTATATATCCCTTTAAAGGAACCTAGGGTTTCCATTTTCTTTTCCATTATCCCTACTGCTGAAGTTCAAGGCTTGGCCTCGGGTATTCGCACCGCGGTGGCGGCGGCGGCTCGCCGCTGCTTTGGCGCAGCACGGGGATGGCGATCTGCGACCTGAACAGGTTCAACAGCAAAAGCAGTAGCAGTAGTAATAGCAACAGTAGGAAGATTAAGAATAATAGCAGTACTAATAGTAAGAACAGAAATAATAGCACTAGTGGTCATAGCAAGTGGGGGGGGGCATTCTGAACCTGTCATGGGCCCTTTTTTAGAAGTACGGTTGGTTCCCTTCTGGCTCGCATCCTTTGAAGGTTGTGCTCGGGCACACTTATCGAGTGAAAGCCTTGAACATCCCATAGAGGATCAGCTTCATGGGGCTCCTTATCAAAGAGACTGTTCTTTGCCCAGAGCCAAAACTCCTATGAGGACCTACTACATACACGAACCCCAACCACCCCACCAAATAACACCTGAGCCCCTTTAAAACCGAGTCCTAAAAAGCGAGATCCCCAAACATCCTCAGTCCTCCACCCTGACAAACCCTGAACCCGAAAACCCAGGCCTTTAAAAAAAGAAACGTCAATTTTGGGAAATGCCCTTAACCCCAAATCTTGAGGTTCTGGATCTCTAGCCTAATTGCAGCCACAGCCACAGCTGATATACTGTATGGTGACTGTATGGCTTTTCAATGTCTTTTGGTCAACTTACAGAATGCCTAACATGCTTCAAGTCACATGGCCCAAAGCCTGAACCCTAAACCTCGGATCCGTAAGAAGTTAGCGATCGCAAAACACTGCGCAAACCGCTGGAAGACCAACAAAGCCCGAAACAACAGCATCCCAAGATCACCTTTCGCCACTAACATCACCAAACCCTTCATGGGGCCTTGGGTCCCTGTCCTATCATACTGTATTCTACTAAGCTATACTACACTTTACTAGGCTATGGTTATATCGTATTCGAAAAATGACCTCCTCAGAAGGCTTCGCTTTGGGCTTCGCTTGCCGTGCTGCGCCAGCAGGCTGTGCCTCACAAGGCCTTGTCCGCCCAACCATGCAGAATTTCAGAAGTTGGTTGAAGGGGCCGAAGCAATGTGCAAACTAGGCAGAACTAAGGAGCTAGGGCCACAATCAAATTTTGCCCAGAGCAAGCCCATTTTACCTTCCACGCGCTTTGATAGCCCCAGTAGGTTCCCCCTTACTTAACCTTGATTAGCCCCATTTAATCTTAATGAAGGTGGAACTTGGAAGGGGTAGTATGAGGGCGTAGTAGGGGAACCTAGAATAATGGCTAATGACTTGGAAGGTCTTTTGCGGCTGCGACCTCAGTGCGCTTGGTCCAACTGCATTTTTCTGAAAGGAAGTGACGTGCCATCCCTTATCTTCGGTGATCAACAAATCACCAGAACTGTGGACAATGCTTTGACCATCTTCCACTAACAGTGCTGACCTTCTGACAGGTGCGATCAACATCAAAAACGAACTAATGCAAACGTGAGCGCTGCCGTGAACGGTAGTCATAGCACTGACAGTAGTAAGAGCAGCAGCAGCAGCAGCAGCAGCAGAAACAAGTGGCAGGAGGCGGAGGAGGAGAAGGACGAGGCCCTAAAAAGGAACAACGTCGCGAGCAGGAGTCGGGATGATCCCGGACTCTATCATGCACCAAGAAATGTCCAGAAACAACTACAGACAACGAGAAGATCGAGGGGTTGAATGTGTGTAAGATGTCAGGTTGGGACATAATAAGATTGGGGCATTCTGCAATTTGGAACTGAGACTTCCAGGCTCGCAGCTGGGCTTAGGGCTTAGGGCTTCGGGCTCAGGCCTTGTCAGAAAACATGGCTCCGCAGGGTGTCAATTCAACCGCTATCAGCTAAGGGATGCATAAGAGATCGGTTCCAAAAATGCTTCCGAAGAACCCGTTGGTGGATGAAGAATTCACTGGAATTATTCTGGACATTGTGTAAATGCAAATGGGCCGTCACAACAAGAAAAAAAAGAACAAGAGCAACAACATCAATTCCAAGAAGAAATTGTAGTTCACACAGGAATCCGCACTGCGCACTCCCCCAGACCTTGAGCACCCGATTTCTGACCCCTGCCCATAGGGATTATAGGGTATATATTGGGGCTGTATAAGGATGACGGAAAATAAAATGGAAACTACTATAGCATAATAGAATATATATTGGGGTTATACAGAGCATTCTGGTTCCCCCGCAGATGTTTAAGTAAATCTTCCTGACCTTACCTTGTGGCCACTTATTGAAAGCAGCACGAGAGGCCTTGGCTGTGTGCCAGGAAGGCGGTCAGCAAAGTCTTTCAGTGGTCGGGACTCTCCTGTGAGCAGCCACCAGGTTGCGAGATGTTCGATTTTGTGTTCTCAGGGTAGGGGTGTCAAGGTGTGACTTACGCAGGGTGCTTGAGATTTAGGGCTTTAGGGGGATCTAGTATATAGGGTTCTGCAGTCGAAGGTCGGTCATGGACCAGGATTTCTTTTCAGATTAGATTTGCTTGGCCTCGCGGAAGGGGACACTCAGAAACAACCGGGACTGGACGCTTCAAAGGTCGCCTCGCCCTCAAGCGCGAAGGAGATCGGGGCAGACCCCCGAAGACAGCGCCAACAGGCCAATCGGAAGGGTCGGGGGTGGCTGCAGGAGGCCAGTAGCAATGGCCTACCAAGGAGAAGGATATGGCGCCTTGTATGCAGCACGTTTCGTTGTGCTTGGGTCTGCGCAGGTAGCTTTGCAGGCTGCTGAGGCAAAATACACTTAGATCCTAGCTGCATCTTCAGCATATCCACCAAGGCAAGCACCAATGGGTTGCCCAGGCTGCTGAGGCAAAATACACTCAGATCCTAGCTGCATCTTCAGCATATCCACCAAGGCAAGCACCAATGGGTTGCTGTAGGACCGATTACTTCTGTAGAGCTCTGGGTGTAAAAGCCTATCACATTTGTTCGGCCATCATCATCATCATCATCATCATCATCATCAAAAGGCGCATAGTCGAAGGCTCTGAGCGAAGCGTACGCAATTATCAAACTTTTATTAAAGCCTCACGCGTGAAGTACTAGTAGCAGCCAAATGAACTGAGTTTCAGAAGCTTCGGCAAGATGCAGTAGATTCTAGCGGCACGTGGTGCCAGTGCAAACAATGGCAGCCAGACAGTGGCGGTGTGTTGCGGTTCAGCAACTGTGCTGAGAATATCTCAGCAGATCGAAATGCGTGGTGGTTGCGGCAGTAATCATTGCAAGAAGTCACCTCATACCCACCGAAACTTCTGAAGCAACCCTAAGCTCCCAAACTCCTAAAAGCCTGGAGTTGTAAACTGCACACCCGCACACCTGACAACCTGAGACCCAAGTGAGAAGCCTAAAGGCAGAGCTCATGCACAGAACCCACAGACATGGCCAGTGCAGATGACAGCCTGTGCTGTCATGGTAGGCAGCGAAGCTGTCAATCAGCTCCTTGTAGCTCCACCTTCAGACGTCTGCAGCTAGGATTACAAAGCTTTTCTGGAGAATCTACCTGTCAATCGGTCACGCCTCAAGGTGTTGGGTCCGGTGCGCCCTAATTAAACCCTAAACTTCAAATAGAAGAACCCTTCCCCTAGCCCAATATATACCCTATTATACTATAGTAGTTTCCATTTTTTCCATTATCCCAATATAACCCCAATAGATCCCAGGGCTCCAGAGTTGCAACACTTGGGACATGTGATTTCTCTCTTTCAAAGCCAAGGCTGGCCGACCCCTAAACCCTCACCCTAGACCCTAAACCCGAAACCCTAAAAGCTCGGATGGTAAAACAACTCTCTGGACAAATCAACCCAGAAGACTATGAAGCCCTGGAGGTCTTTAAAATTTAGGGTTTAGGGTTTAGGGCGATGCTTGCTGTTCCGCATGATTGTGTTTTCTGACTGGGGCCCCTTCGTAAAACTTTCCGTAGAACTCTGAGAATTTGGCTTACGTCAGGCCATTAGGGTGCAAGAGCCGAGCCTGTATGCACGTCATCTGAAGATTGTGAAGAGGGATGAAAGTACCTCCAACCTGACCCTAATACGCTGAACATGTAATCTGGTGCCCTGTACAGTACTATACACTACGTACGGCAGTAGATTTGTGTAGACCTCATCCCTAGACCGTGCGCCAGCCACATGGAGAGCCCAACGTCACACTGAGGTCCATACTGCACAGGGTCCACTGAATCCGCCATGGCTTCGGGAGGGGACAGGTTAAGGGTTCAGGGTTCAGCTGGGCTTCGGTTTCGGGCTTGTGCGGCTAGGTGAGCTGATGGTATCTGGCGTGACAACTTCAGGATGCTTGCAGCTTAGTGCGGAGGACTTCATGTTCCCTTCGTATTTGCCTGTGGGCCCCAAGATCCAAAGGGTAGCATCTTGGGATGGAGAAACCACAATTCAGGTCAAAGCGTATCCAAGCTTTGGCATGCAGGGGTCAGTGAAGATCCGTGCAGCTCAACGTGTGTGATGTTGGTCTTGGGGAGGCTACGCTTTTCTCAAGGAGTATGCTGCGCATGAAAGGGTTTTAGGGTAAAGTGTTTGTCAAAATCGTGAGGCGCTTCAAGTCGCGCATTTCAGGTTTGAGATGTCAAGACTGCGACGGTCAACAGAGCGACAACCTCGAGCTCGTAACATAACCACGTCAAACCTTGCCTAAGTTGGGTTCACATCAACATGAAGTTCTAGAGACTTAGCAGGCAAAAGCTGTGCGAGCTCCACTCTCCCGCCCTCATGACTTGAAAGATCCAGACACAAATTGTCAACCCTCAAATTGCGATGACGTTTCTTGTCTCGCACAATGGTCCTTGAATTGAGCGCGTGGGTCAGCTCTTGTTTAAGGAACTCTGCAAGTGCGAGTTGTTTGTCAGATGTAATGAGTGCAGAAATTGGCCCTGTGTTGAGGCTTTGGGTTGGCTACTGCAAGCAGGATGTTGTAGGTCTACATGGGAGTTATAGAGAGCTTATAGGAGCCTTAGGGATATTACCAACATCATGCTGAGGTCTACTTGAGGTACCCCCTTGCGTTTATCATATTAAAACAAGGAACCTGGGACCATAACATTGGAAATTATTATGGCTATTTGAAGTACCCTATGTTGGAACTTGCAAGGAATTCAGGAATACACTATTGGTATTCATTTGGACTTCCATATTACAGGGCTCCGTGTTCCGTGCACAGGGCTGGCTTTCATGGTCAGCGGCAAGGTTAAGGGTTTAGGGTTTAGGGTCTGGGGTCTAGGGTTTCGGTTTAGCGTTTAGGGTGTTCAGGGCTTGGGGACCCTAAACCAAAACCCTGCAATTCACAAGTAAAGCAGAAATCGCCCGGCTCATGAGCATTCGAACCAAGGACAAAGGTTGGTTCCTGCCCACACCCAGCAACGGTCTGCAACACGGTTAACAAGAGGGTCAATGCAGAACTAACTATAATACAGGTATTCTCTACGGTGGTGGCCGTACTTGCTACTGGCTGAGGGCAGTACTTAAGATGAAGGTTCAAGTCTTCGCGATGCGACGCACCCACAATTCGTTGGAAGCTGCAGCCCTGCCTTAATGGGGGAAAGACAACATGCAAGGAGTTCATAAGCAGCTTCACACAAAAGCGCGGAGATGTTCTAGGTACGAGCTTTAACTAATGCTCGCTACGTGCTTCAGGAAATGGGATTTGTGCCTGGAATATCCAGGATATCAAAATGAAAGACCAAGAGACCCCTACGTCCAAGCTGAGCATTCCTTGCTATACATTTTCTTTACGTACTGTAGCTTTGGGAAAGGCCGAGCAGTCTTGGGAAAATCCCTCATCCAGTGCACGCTCCTTTTGGCGATGGGAAGAGCTTTCGGCGCTGACGCGCAATCTGCTCGAAACATGATCACACCATAATGTTCCTTGGCTGCAGACAGTACAGCTACTACAGGGGCCCAAATAGTTACCAATATCATTTTGAGGTCCATTTGAGGTACCATAGATCAGAATATATAAGCAATATAAAACCATAATATTGGTAATTCTCCCTAAACCCTAAACCCTAAGCTTTACCAATATTGGTACTTATTTAGGCCCCTAGATTAACTGTTCTTTCTTTACCTCTCACTCTTGGCTCCAGAGTGCCCTTCCACCACCCAGACCCCCAAAAGGATCTAAAAATTAGATCCCCTAGAACCATAGGAAGAATAGTATAAGGGTTATTTAGGGGTTCTAACGGGTCTATATAGGGGATCTAGTTTTTAGATTCCTCCCAGGGGTCTGGGCAGCGATCTCTCAGCGAAAGGAAGCCCACTTGTTGAATGACTGGGGAGCAGCAGGGCAAACACAACCCATGCCTCAACGAACACCTTGGAACTTCGAAGCACCCACTATGCAGCAAGCAAAAGCCTCAAACTTCTGGCATCAACACCACGGTGCGCGGAATACAAACATGAACTTGACCCCAAGGCCGCTGACCATTCAGACGCAGGGGCCATCTTGCGTGTCAATCCCAGCATAACTGCGCTCCTAGCCCCCCCGAAGTATGGTGAAAGATCATGAAAAGCTCCGGCAGCGGGACCATAGTCACCACCAGCCAGCACTCCAGAACGTTACTGCCTGCTATGAAGGCTAGGCCCAACAAGGCTTTGTAGCGAAGGGGATTGTGAAGATGTTGGGTCCAAATTCGGGATCCCTCTTTGAGGATTCCTACAACAAGCACTCTAATTTCCAAAAACTAGGGGTCCTCCTTGAGAGGGTCCCTACAATGAGGATGATAACATTTTGGAATCTTTTTCGGGCACCCAATTTTGAAAAATGTTCAGCTGAGCGGCTGCGTGTTCTGCCAGGCCCGCTGATCGATACCTGGGCGTTTCAACGCGATTTCTTTAGGGGTTTAGGGCAGCCTTAACGCGAGAAGCCTGAATCCTGAAGGCTAAACCGCATGGAAGCACTCTCGGAGCCGCTAACTGCTGCAGAAACCATGAACAGCTATTCCAGATAGCAAAGTCATCCTACATGGTAATGTTCCCAACATTGGTGGGGGACCCCAATATGGAACCCAAAACTCTATGATCCTCATTATGGGGAACCCCAAAATGGTAACCCAAATCATGTGAAACCCCAGATCTTGACACCCCAAGTCAATAGACCAAAACCATCCCTCGTGGGCGGCCAAAATCCTCTTGGCCACAATTCCCTGAAATCTTGGTCCTCCGAGAACATTCGCACTATCAAGAAGGGAATGCTAGCAGTGAGTCCCGATTCAGCCAGAGTGAGTCAAAATCCGATTCTGTAAGAGCACATGTGGTTTAGGTTGGCCATACTTGACACGGTCCCTGAAAAACTAGGCTGCTGCCAAGGCACGTGAAGTAAGTTGCCATTATCAAGCAACCATATTCTTCACTGTACAAATACATATCTCCACATTGTGGAAACTTAAGTTCCTTACCAGCAATCCATCCATAACTCACATGAGCTATAATCTAAACTCCCAGTATCCCCCTTAATAACCCCTATAATGGTCCTCCGTATAAGCCCCGTTTAAGGAGTCTAGACTATAGTACACAGGGCCCATGGAAGGAACAACAAACTGCAGGCAGAGTCACGCTTCATCATGGCTTTCAGCTGCTTCATTGGGCCCAGCTCGTAAAACCTGGAAGGTTCCAAAAATTTTGGGAGGTCCCCGGCATAGGGATTACAGGATTTTAGGGGCCATGTTTGGGTCGCTCTATTTATGGAAGCTACCACCTGAGTTTGCAGGTTCGGGATCTGGATCCAAGATTTCACAGGCATGTCATCCATATAGCTGTTGGCTTTGCCAAGCAAATGCGGACCCTTGATCATGGCTGGGTTGCTGTTCCAACTATGAGAGGAACCAACTTAAGGAGTCAAACGTGTGTTGAAGGATGAAGCTTTGCAGCTGTTGCAGAAAGAGCTGACTCTTCCCGTGAAGCTTCTAGCCAGAGGCCACTCGTAGATGAATTGTTGCAGAAAACGAGGCAACCGTTCAAAGCAGGACCTGCCACAGCTAACAGTCAGTGCATTGCTGTTTCCAAAGAAAACTAGGCCACGTATTGCTTATGTAGTATACTGCAAATATTGGGGCACGCTACTTCTGAAAGCCCGCACATCTGCAGTGGCTGTGAGCAGGCCAACTTGCAGCGCGTTGAGCCGAATTGCGCATGTGGCGTGCGGCCAGTGTAGGAAGCGCTGAACTCTACATGAAAGCTGATCGGACATAGCAACTCTTCATAACTATGCTTATAACCCTAATTATAACCCCCTAACTTAACTTATGTGGGTTACCCCAACTCTATGGACGGCTATATGCCCAGCAGCATACTCCCCAAATCCCTTGAATCCATAGCGCTCGAACCTGAACTTTACCTTTTTTGACCTTTACAAGAAACGAGAGTTCTTGTTCTACACGGAGCTCATAACACAAAAAATAGAAAGGATCTCCGACTTCGAATCCTGAACCCTAAGCCCCTGAAATGCCTTAAGCCTGTCAAACCCCTCAAACCCCTCAACCCCCATTAAGCCCCTCAAATCCCTAAAACCCCCCAGCCCCTTAAACCCCTCAAACTCCCGAGGCCCGCATAAATCGCTGAACGCTTTTAGGCCCGCAAAGCCACATTCTCGTGTCTAGTTAGCAAGGAATCAAGGGATGGATCCTTATAGCCTTATAGTGGTTCCTTTAAAGCCCCCAATATGATATGAGAGCTTCCATTCCCTCATGTATCCCCACGCAGGCCCTGTAAAACCTTAGCTTCCATCTGATCTTCCATGATCCTTTACAATTGATTTTCCATTATCTTAATTTCCACGCTCTTTTCTATTCCTTCATTCTTTGCCACCCAGAGGTAAGTTGTATTACCTTATGTAAACCCCCAGCCCTTTTTGAGTCACGGACTGAGGCTTGCCGGAGCATTTGACAAACCCCCAGCCCTAAATCTCTAAACCCAGAATCCTGAACCCTAAGCCTTAAACCCCAGATCCTAAAAGCCTGAGTCCCTAAACCCGCTCCACGCAGGACGTGCCGCCACCCACGGATCCCTGGAAGTGGGGTGCCTGGAAGTGGGGTGGCGTCATCGGCACATAGATACTCAGCCCTGCGCAGGCAGGCGCCCTGAACCCCAAAATTCTAAACCTAATCCCTAAATCCCTCAACCGTAAACCCTAAAACCCACACCTTAAAAGACGTAAAAGCTTAAACCCTAAAAAACCCTAAATCCCTAAACCCTAAAAACACTAAATCCCGTTTCCCATTCCATTTCCTTTTCGTGTCCAGGGAGCTCTCCGAAGCCGTCCGCCAAGGCGGCGCGCATGGCGGGCTCCCAGAGAACGCCTTGAGGGTTAAGGGTTTTGGGGTTTTAGGGTTTAGGGGGTTTAGGCTTTAGGGTAAAGAGTTTTAGGGTTTAGGGTAAAGAGTTTTGGGGTTTAGGGTAAAGAGTTTTAGGGTTTGGGGGTTCTGGATGTTTGGATTTTTTGGGGGGTTTTAGGGTTTAGAGGCTTGCTGATAGGGTGTTTCTGGTTTCTTGTTGCTGGCGATAATGAAGAATCACAAGGAAGACGGAACGAAATCTGGCTTATTGAGACATGTACTGGTTCAGGTTAAAGCCCTTTACAATTCATGGGTAACTATAAGTTAGCTTATAAGTTGTAAGTCCTCCTAATGAGGCAACAACTATGCCAACTGGTTCCTTGGAATACAAGGGGTGAGGGGCTTAGCTTAGGGTTTGGGAGATTTATTGTTACAGGGTTTGCAGCGGTCAGGTTCTTTAAAGTTGTAGGGTGTGCAGTGTTCTGGGATTTGGAGGCTCGACCCTTTTGCATTTTGAGTGTTGACGGGTCGAGGCCCGTGGGGATTAGTCAAGCTCTCAATGCAAACATGCAGCAACAAAGATCTAATCTGAGTCATGAGCCTACCATGTAGCCAGCAATGCAGGAATTACTCAGACGAGGCCCATCATAGAGGTATCCCACATCTTAGCATAAACCATATGAGCTACTGTCAATATTACTCAGATGATGGATGGACATGGGTTCCTTATTAGGGACTACATTAGGGAATATACTCAACTACAAGGGGGACCCCTATGTCCACCCTTATGTAATGGCCCTTTGGAATGCTAACATTGTCTCGAAGCGCTCGAACTCGCTGCCAGAAACATCATAACGCTGACATTCACAGTAGCTCATAGGAAGCCTGAACCCGGCAGGGCGCAAAGGTAGCCGTCTGAGCTTCCATTCTCTTCTCCGGATGTTCACTACAGTGGAGCCTGTTCCAAGGGTGAAATGTTGTTGGCAGATTGCTCAGAAGTCTCTGTGAAGTCCCAAGAGCCTACTCTTGTTGAGCCGTTCGTTCGTTTGAACCTTTGATCTGCTTTCGAAAACATACCCGGGGAAGACGTACTAGCTTTGTCGCGGAAGGGTACTTTCTCTCAGGGCAGTGCAGCATGTACCTGCTTAGTCTGTTGTGGGAGCATCTGCGTTAACTGGGTTCCCCCGTGTAGATGCCACTCAAGGATATTGGCACTTCGAACTCCAAGGTTTCAAGACGTCGGATACTGCATCAAGGCTCCTTGGTCCAGCATGATCCTGGGATGCACGGCCAAGCCAAACCTGAACAAACCACAGCAAGCATGAGATTCAAGCAGGCCGCAGTTCGTCAGCTGATCTGCCAACGTCGTGATGATTTCGCTGACAGGAGTCCCGGCCGGTAACCTGCTATGATGGAAACTCAAGAAAAACGCCACGGAAAACCTCGAAGTAGCGAGCGAGCTACAACTAATTGTGGATGCATACAGCTGCACACGTACATGACATGTTAATACTGATTACACTACCCTCTATGGTATACATCGTTCTGGTTAGCCGGCATCCGCTCCTTCGAGCAATCCCCGCGGTGTCATAGGGTTTCACGCTGGCGTTCGATTCCGTAACAATGGCAGGAAGAGATAGCCAGAACAAGTAACAATCAGAAGAATGACAGCGACAATATGCATGCCCATCCGCCGACCTTTGGGTGCTGGATGGCCTGAGGAGGCGCAAGAGGGGGGAAACCCTCTTCTTTTCTCCCTGACAAGCCACAAATGGGAGAGCCTGACTGTCTTTGGGGTCGGCAGCTTGAGCCGGAGGCTCTTAAGTGACAGCATGTCATCTTCATGGGATGCTGCGGGCGTACGTTTTGCTTATGGATCCTCGTTTGAATTGAAGGCTACAAAACGTAGGGCTTGACAAAGATTGCGTGTTCTATTGAAATGCAGACTTCAACGCAGGCGGGGAGGGGTTCGCAAAAATTTGGGCTCCTTTATACATGACAACTCCAAACCCTCCTGGGGAATTTCCAAAAATCTGGTGTGCCTTATTGCAGGGGTCCTATAATAGGGACTATAGTACTGTGGGGTCATTATCGGGGCCCCTGCAATCTACAACCCGAAACCTTCAGATCCAGCCTTGCCCCTGTCAAGTTTGCGTAGAGGTCGCACTTGGGCGGCTTCCTAACCGTTACTGGAGGAATCGAAAGTGTCAAAGAGCTTAGGGTTAAGGGGGCTTAGGGTTAAGGGTTTAGGGTTTAGGGTTGAGGGTTTAGGGCTTTATTTTCCAGAGGGGGCCCTGATACAGAACCCTATCTACAATAGTCCTGATCATACGAACCGCTAAAAGGGGCCCCTAATGCTACCCCTATAGTATTCCATGTCGGTTTCAATTGTCTTTTCCATTAGCTCGCTTTTCTTGGGATATATGTATAATCAAATATAAATACAAATATGTGTGTATATATATATATATTAATGGGCGGGAGGGTATCCCCCCCCCTGCATTTCGTGGCATTTCATAATAATGTTTATAAGACCCCCCTACATTTCGTAGCCTTTGTACCAACGATTCTATATAGGGCTCATTAATCTCACTAGGATTTACAATATACAAGTCTATATATATATACCCTAATATTGGCCCTGTAGGCACTCTGCAGTGAAACGATTGCGCCCGCGGGCACTCTTCAATCTGTTGCCAATGCGTACTGGGGGTTGGTAGAGAATAAGGGAACATACAGGGTTCAGGTTTAGGAGTATTCTTGTATTCCCTACTAACCACCAGTAAGAATGGCGGTCTAGCATGTGGACTCATCTTCAAAGATCTCCACCTAACCAAAAACTGACCAACTGACTAGACCCTGAAGATACCAGATCTCGCAGGACCCTCAACTCCGTCCCCATATGAGCTATAGTCTAAACTCCTAGTACTCCCCTTAATAACCCCTATAAAACTCTCTTATATGATCCCCTATATAACCCCCTTGAACAGGTTTAGACTGTAGCTCACATGTAACACCAAAAGGTCATGGCCAAAGCTTGTCATGCTCCTACCCTAGAGTCACATCCACCTGTTCTTCCGACTTTCCCTCCGTGATGGACCCCAATGCCCTTGCATGCTCGCTGGGTCACATAGAGGGCTCCGCCGCGCGCAGAGCCGCAAGAAGCTTTTCGCGTGCAGGTTGCATCAGCTTCCTGAGCTTTGCTGGGAACTCGATAACCTTCAAAGCTAAGTGCTGCACCTTGTGGGCATCTCTTAGGAGGTTGTACAGACCACAATCAATACGAACATTTGCTGGAGAAAAAAGAGAGGGTTTTAAATCTGTGGGCAGGCAACCTGTTTTTCGGGTATGGATCTCGAGGCACTACTACATACAGTTCTCGTCCTGGCATGTGTCGCGCGGCCTTCACTTTCCTCATAACAGTGCTTCATCCTAATCCCCATACACCACTAATCTTAGTGCTCCCTTTATGTTCAATGTTCTTGTCCATTCATCTCTCCAATATTCTACTTGATTAGGTCACTAAACACTTTGTATATACAAACCAACATGACCTCAGCATCAAAAAATCGAAGTCTGGGCAAAGCTGATGGTAGAGTGGGTGAAGTTGCAAATGCGAGTGATCAATATGTAAGGACTCCTAGTAGCCATTCACACAAAGCTTGGATGATGCTGTTTGGCCCAGGTGATAGGGGGAAATTAGAATTCACTCTCAGGGTGGCTGAAACATGAGGGATCGCATTTTTGATGGGGTCGAAAAGGTACCATGCATCTTGAGAACCATCCGCATCTTCGTAGGCATTTGGGACGAAAACTGCAATAAGTGAGGTCTACAAGATGCCAACCTGACATCCGGAAATGGTTTGGGGGTTGGGGTTTGGAATTCTGGGTTTAGGTTACCCACGCATTCCTCAGGCCCATCGGAACTTGATAACCTGGCTTCAGGCAGCACTCTGTGAACCTTGTCAGAATGATGGCTTTCTGTGTTCTGCGTTTAGCGATGGCTAATACTAAATGCAACGTATATTCTCGCTTGCTATGCTAGGGCTGGATTGACCAAACAACCAGAAAAATGCTTCCAACAAGGTAAACTACAGAAGGACGACCATCCCTTACTATCGTGATCTGTTGATAGATATGTGTGCCAAACGAGTTTTTCAATTTCCATGCACCCACCAAATTGCTTAACTTTCGGAAGCTCTCCCAACATTCGATCCTCATGAAACCTCCCAATACCACTCGTTGAGCTTGAATCAGGTGCTGAAACCCCTAAACCCTAAACCAAAATGATCAACCCTAAGCCCAAAGAGTTGAAGCCTAAGGCAGAGCTCAAGGTATTACGAAGGTACCCCCTCTCACGGGTTTCAGGAGCTAATATGGAATTTACAGTCTTTGGGGGGATAGCATTGTAACCCCTAAGAGTTTTAGACCGCAGCCCATGGTCCAGAAGGCGAAAACCCTAAAAGCCCAATCCTTAAGGTTCAGCCCCTCAGCCGAAAGCTACAATCTCTCCCCCGACACTTAAACATCAAACCGCGAACAAGACATCCCTAAATCACACCTCCTCAACCCTATGCCTGTACCCTAAAAACCCCAAACCCTAACTACCCCAACCCCAACCCCCACACCCTCGTAAACCCTAAACGCCCTGAATACCCTAAATTCCCCCAGATAACCCCCAAATTTGGACGCGTGGCGTGTGGAAGGCTCCGGATGTCTTCAGCATCTTTGCTTGAAGGCACCCTGGAGTGTTGGTGGCCTCAGATTTAGGAGTTTCCTCCCAAACATCGGGGTTATAAGGGTTATAGGGTTTAGGGATGAGGGTTTAGGGTCTAAGGTTTAGGGTTTAAGCCTTTCAGGGTTTAGATGTAGGAGTTTCATAATGGATCTAAGCATTGGGATAATATTGGGTTATATTGCTGTTATATGGGATGATGGGAAATGAGATGGAAACTGCTGTTTAGGGTTCAGGGTTTAGCTTCCCCCAAACCCTAATTTAACTCTAAACCCCAAACCAGCTCAAACTAGGCTTGCTGATTTCGGGTCCCCTTAGGTATAGGCTTCCTAAAGGGGAATAGAAAAGAGCATGGAAAATACGGCCATATTATTTACCGTCGTATAAGGATATATAGGTCCTTAATAATAACGAGGAATCAAGTGGAAAATAACATGAAATGGAAACGACTGTTGAGGGTTTAGGATAATGCATGTCCCCTAAGAATCCAAGTGTCAAATATTGGGGTATCACATTTCAACTACTCTTTTGGGTATCTGAAACATCAGTGCGAAATGCCTCCCCCCGACCTTCTTAAGGAAAAGGCTCGAGCCTTACCCTCGCAGCTGCGCTTCAACAGGGCCCCGGCGCGATCCACCAGACGTTGCACCGCTGCCGCCGTGCCGGCACACGAGAAGCCGTTGGGGAACAGGTCATTCGCCACCTGGCACTTGCTGAAAATGGGTATAGTATAGCAGATTCCATTTCCTTTTCCATTATCCAAGTATCCCAAAATAATATAGCCCCAATATAACCCCCACTCCTCCAGCCACAGGTGGTTAAAAGTTAATAGCTTTACGGGTAGGGGACTTCGAAGTCTATCTCGCACCCGCACCGAAACGCGCTTCACCTCAAACGGAAGTGCACAAAATTGTGAGCCACAATAAGGTCTCCTAGCAATCCTAACCGGGCGGGACTGTGTGGGAGTTGCCCGCCCCTCTTGAGTACCTGGTAGCATATTATGGCATATGCTAGTACAATCAGGTATATTATGATATATTATAGTATATTATGGTATATTATGGTATATTGTAATATATTATGGTATATTACAAGTGGGCTCCCATACTCCTCTTTTAGTACACATAAAGTCGCTCGGTTCCTATTCGTCCCCTGTTTTGAGAATTCAAGCTTTTGACCTGTATAGGGATGCCAGCATGCTTTTCTCTGGGCGCTCTCTACAAAGAACCAAAACGACACCATAAGCCCAGCAAAGCCCCATGATACCACTAGCTTTTTCTGATTAGTCCCTCAATGCTTGTGGAGGAGCAGAAAAAGCAGGACTATGCTTTTGAATACAAAGTAATGGAACCAAATTTCAATTTAATCTTGCCTCAGATTGCTGGCTATAATATCCCCATTTCAAACGCTACTTAAGCGGGCCTGGTGTCATTGACTTTTGCTCCAATCAGCGGTGACAAAACTGGTTCTATTCTCCAAAGGCGCAGCAAATCCCAAGCTCCATGCTGTGTGACCAAATCGCACATTGACGTTTGCGCGCAATCCGTGGGGAATACGTGGGTCTAGAATAATCACCAATGTCATTTGACGTATATTCGAGGTACTCTAGTTAGACTGTTAGACCAGAAGTAGTGTCATGAAAATTGCAATTATTAATGGCTCCTACATGAAGGGAATGAGCTTTTCTCCGCAGTCTTCTCAAGGAGTGTTGGCATGGAAAATATCGAATGCAGGTCAAAACATGTTCTGTAATGCGCAGGAACACCGGTTCTACACACGCTGGAATTGCTTCAATGTCTCCTCCTCAAAGCACCATTTTAAAGGGTCAAAACCCTTTAGGCCACACCGCTCAAAGGAGGACCTCCATTCAAATCTAAGGTGTAGGTGCAGAAGCAGCAGCCTAAAGCAATGAGCCTCAACCTAATTATTAAGTCCAAACCTTGAGTCTGCAACTTGCAACCCGCTTCAGGTTTGCGCTCTTGGGGTTTAGGGTTTTGTCAACCCCTCCTCGGACCGAATTTGGGGTTCAGGACTGCCATGTTGCCTGGCAGGTGTCCGCGTCGCTGTCAATGCACTCTTTGCACAGACCCTGGCTGTCAGTATTTTGCAAGGACTGTTTCAGTGGCATGTAAAGCTTTACCTACCCTAAACCCTAAACCAAATCCCTTCAGTGGACGACAGGCCTAAGCTTGCAATGCTACTTGCCACCCTTTGCAACCCTAGGGATCGCGTCATAAGACCAGGGGAGGAGGAGGCCTCCTGTAATAGTAATAATACTATTAGTACTAATAATAGTAATGATAATAATACTAATAATAGTAATGATGATATTAATAATTTGGCAAACAAGGTGAACCGCTACAACTTCCAGTTGCTTGGCACACGGATATATAAATGGAAAGCATCCTCGCGCAAGTGCTGTTAGAGTTCTCTGACATGTAAGTACATAAGGCGCACTCATCTCGGATGATTACATGCAAAAAAGAACACACACAGGAACTACTGTTGATACTAGAAATCCTGCATAACCTTAGAATACTATAGTACCATAATTCCCAAGGTTTAGGTTACTTAGGGTCATGCAGGATCTTTAGCATCCACCGTAACACATTCTCTCCTATGCCTGGAGCCAACTAAGCGGCCTGGACTACGGGCAGCTGACAAGCCAGAGCGCAGAACCTCTGCTTCCGATGCATGGGAAATAACAATGATAATCGTACGTAATGATCATAACAGATATAATAATTATAGCAAGAATAACAGTTAGAATAAATACAGTAATAATAGTTATAATTATCAGAGTAATAACAGTCATAATAATTGTACTGATAATAATTATAGTAATAACGCTAGTAGCAGTAGTAAGAATAATAGAATAACAGCCTCTCGAACGCTGCAGCCCTGACCTCCTAGAACTCCAGGTGCCCTAACACGACAAAGACCCGCATGCTCCACGAATTTCCTGAAGCCCCTATAGCAGTTTCCATTTTCTTTTCCATTATTCCCATATAACTCCAATATACTATAGTAGTTTCCATTTTCTTTTGCATTATCCCAGTATAACCTGCAACTCAACTCAAAGAATGTCCTGAAGGACCCTGCCCCAAGTCAAAATCCAGCTGCCTCCAACTTCGTCCTGGTCGGGAGCGCAAAGAAGCAACACGTCAGGGCAGGGATGCTTTTTTGCATTTGCTTACCACCGGGGTCTGCATCTAAGCAATAAGCTTTTGCTTGGGTCGCCCGTCTACTCGCTTCTCCGACCCATTTGGGACTTTGAAAGCATTGGCTATACGTTTGCTGATTCCTGCATGTAAGGGGAAGGAGCGCAAGCGCACATGGAAAGGGCGAGGCTCTGATACACAGCCAGCTTAATCCAGGACACCCACGATAAGACCCGTAAATGATGTGCTACCCTACTCGTACTTTAGATGCTGGAACATTGTGGGTATGGGGCATGTATTGTTTCCTGGTTTTTGATTCAACCTACTGAGCGTGACAGCGCCAGTGGCTGGATCCTGTCTTGTTAAGGGATTATTTTGACCGCAGCCGTTGTCAACTCACCTGGTTGCTCTCAAGATATGCGTGTTTTCCGTTTGCGGTAATCCCATGTTCCGTGTAAAGTACGAAGGTGCCATTTTTGAACCACTCCAAAGTTATTGGTAAAACAAACGCCGGCCTTGAAAACCAAAATGCTTCACCCGCCGCTGCATTCCCGAGACGTAGTAGATGCACCACTTTACTTGAGTTCTTTGGAAGGGAATACTGAAATATCAACCACATGATCTTGCTTCCATGATCTTGCTTCTCTTGAGCTCGCCATGCTTCCTAGGCCCTAAGCCCATTGCACCTCGCAAGGCCGGCAACGGAAGCCATCGCCTAGCATCACAAGCGGTAGCTCCGGCTCTTGATACTATCCAGGCCGTTGCATAGTTTTGTGCTTTGGAGTGTTCCTTTGGTGCTGTAGATGTTTTAACTGGGGCTTTTGCACCTTCATGTTTGATTGTTCAGCGTAGCCTGAATACAAGCTTTGTCCGCAAGCCAAAGAAGACTTGAATTCTTTCAGAAATGTTTGTCACTCCCTACGCACAACAACGGAGGGCCCCAGCACTCACCGAGAAACAAGCTCAGTAGGGATATGCAGGGGCTGTAGAGAAATTATGGGGGTCCGTGCTCAGGGTTCTACATCATAACTGCAGTTAGAATAGAACTTGTAATTATCACACCAGTAGTAATAATGATAGGAATAATACTGGCTATAGGGTAATTTTGAGAAAAACTCCCACACGTGGAGCTACAAATCTGCTATCACTTTGCTCATACTCGAGAAAAGATTCCAGGCGCTGCTTTTGCCAGCCTTCAGAGATTGTATGTAAAAGTTTCATTGCTACTGGTATTTGTACCGGTAGTATGATGACTACTATTACTATTAATCTTATTGATTTGAAAAACTATTATTAGCGCCCTCAACCCTAAAGCCTAAAATCCATATGAGCTATAGTCTAAACTCCTAGTAGCCCCCTTAATAACCCCTATAGTAGTCCCATATATAATCCCCTATATAACCCCCTTTAAGGAGTTTAGATTATGGCTCATATCATGACAGTCCTTGTTAGCTGTCTTGTCTTCCCAGCCCAACTTCATGAGCTGGATTTAGCCGGATCGCACCCCCAACAGTTTAGCGAAGTAAGTGCAATAAAGTGATAACAGTGATACGCGTAATAATAACACTGGTACTAACATCTACAGTAGTAGAAGAAGCAATACTGATAGTATTACAGAAATAGCAATAGTGATGATAGAAACTAGTTTGGTCACTCCTTCTGAAAATCCAACTGGTACAAGGCATACATCAAACGTGGATTCCATAAATAGGGGCCAAGTCTGTTCGGCAAAAAAAGACCTTTGAAGAAAATCTGAATCCCAAATCTCAAGTCCATGATCGTCATGTACCTCATACTACAAGCATAAGTATACAAGAACGTTGGGACACATACGTGGGTACATTGGCAGTTGATCAAACCTCCGGTTCCCAAAATGGCCTTAATCGAATAACATGGAAAACAATTTCCCTACCTTGCCATCTAGGCCTACAGAAATCCTACACAAATTCCCCAAGCGACCTTCTTAGCCATCCCCAAGGATGCAGCTTTCTACTAAACCCTAAACCCCAAACCCTAAACCGTAAACCCTAATTACCCAAATTTGCAACGTCCATGCCCAGCGGCCTGCGGCGCCCCCTGCTGCGTGGCCTCCTGCGATGCCAGGACACAGAAAGCCACACGGTTCAGGATTTAGGGCTGATAGAAGTTGTATACGGGGTTTTCGGGTTGACGAAAACTGCATAGGGTTCATGTCGGAAGTTCTAGGTGGGTTTTGACCGCTTTGATGCTTGAATTCTTGGTTGTTTTGGGCTCTATAGAATTTCTAGTTCTTGTGAGCTGGGGGTTAGGGCCTAGGACTTAGGATTTTTCAGAGTCAGGGTGTAGGCCTCAGCTGTAAGGGTTTAGACGCCTGAGTACGTGCCAATATGATATTGAGGTTTATCTAAGGTACCGCAAACCATAACTCACAGGAAACGTCGGGCCATAGTTGTCCATAAGAAACAGTTTCAGTTGCATGTTCGATGTCCTTTTCCATTTGATTCTGCATTTTATGTCTAAACCCTGTTTGTTTGCCTCTGTTTTGTACGATTGTTTTGCGAGACCATGCTCCCTGCAGAGGCTCCATTCAGACGTTGACAGGGACCAGGATTATAGGTACAGAAAGGGGTAGGTTTAGGCTCTAGGGCCTAGGGGTAATCGAGAGTGAATTTAAACAAAATCGAGGGTAGTATTTGGGGCTTAGGGTTTAGTTTGGGTAGTGCCCTCACACAGTAAGAGTCTATAATGGGGGTAGTATTACGGGCTATATAGGCTGCTCGCTAAGTTATGGGCCAGCTTGGGTTACAGATGATATTGCGGCACCGAATATCTAGGGGTACCAAAATGGGACCCTAATTTTGGGAACTCCCCAAAATATGTTGATACATGATGATTATCATCCAACTGTACTGAGTGGGGGCAGTACCCAAGGTTTAACGATCAAGGAATTACGGTGGAGCACTGCAAAGGTGCGATTTGCACTGCGCAGGCAACAATAAAGATAATAATCGTAATACGACTAAGAGTGGTAAGAATGATAAGAATGCATAAGCTGGCAATGGCAATAATGATGTCAATAGAAATTGAAAATGATGTTAAGCATAAGAATAATCACAATGATATTGATAATGATGCTGCGCATGCAGAAACGGGGGAGAGCGGAGCACATCTGGAGCATTCTGATGAATAGGTAAGGACTGTGAGAGATTCATATCACGGCCGGCTGCCCAATCCCAACCTGCCCTCTGTAGGTAATCCAACCACTAAAGTCAAAGAAATCCAGCAGCTACTCGAGCGTCACTGGGAGCTGTGCACGGCTCTACTTTTCCTCGTCAATCTACAGCAGCAGCAGCAGCAGCAGCAGCAGTCTTACGGACCCGACGCGCATGGAAGAGCTGGTGCTGAGACCAGAGGACAGTCGTCAAGACACGTCTCTACTGCCCCAGGCAAACATCGCCGCCGTAAGCGCTCGTATGCCCAGCAATCATGTACTCAGCTCGTCCATTGTTGCCAGCATCCAATCATGTCATCGCAAAACGATCAATACAGTTTATGAAAACACGGCGGCATGACCCTACAGACCCAAGGCTAGAAAGGGCGGTAGTATAGGGTACCTAGCAACATGCAGGATTCATAGCCACTCACCATTAATCCGACTCGACCCGACAATCTCTAACACCTGTTTCGATCTCTGGGAGATTGCTCGAAAAGGACTTCTTCGTTTAGCTCTGTTTGCAATGTGGCCAGCAACCTTTAATTCTTGGCTGCAGTAGAGTTCATGCGATGCCTGGAGAAAACCCCAGCAGCCTTCTTCCAAACCTTTCCGACTCTTTCACCACTCTCTAGAAGTGACAGCTGTAAACTCGAAGCCCTACACAAGTGAATTCTATCAAAACAAAAAACGATCCCTACATAATTCTTACGGGGGCCCCTCTAATCGACTTACAACCCCCATACCTTTTCAAGGTGTCTAGGGGACGCCTTCTTTGAGAAGCCCAAGCCCCAATGTCCAGCTCCTGCATTGCTTCTGCCCGAAGCTTCACGAGCCGAAGCCCAGTCTCGAAGTCAAACCTTTTGGCGGTTCAGCTGATGGTCCATGAGCGTACAGCATTCAGGTGATGGAATTTGGTTTTGTATGCGAGGAAATGCACACTAGTGCCGTCTGTACACGTACTGTCATTTATGCGTTTCTCAACGAGCTCTGAAATGCTTCGCAGCAGCTCCCTCCTAGTGCTGCCTGAAGCTAGCACTGCTGCTGCTGAGTCTACTACTACTTCTCCTTTTTCACGGCAGCAATGATACACACATATTATTACCATGGCTGGGGGCTTAAGTAGTATTCCCATTAGATTTACCATGGCTACACACTGCCACTGCTACACAAGCTTCTGTTACTTCAACATCATGATGATCAGCATCATCATCATCATCATCACCAGCATTATCATCGCGCTCGCCTGTAGTGGCATGGTCTTCAACTAATCTCGAGTCAATTCTGTGCGATGCTGGTGCTGCCGTCATCATTCTGACGACAGTGGCTACGCTGGTGATGATGGAGAACTTGGAGGTTCATGGTGCACAGAAAACTGCTTCTAACTGGCATTATAACCATAGTTGAAATTGGGACCACACAAGTCAAGCTAGGGGGACAACAGGTAGGATTATAAGCCCAGCTGCAAGTAGTTACTAATTCCCATGAACCCCAAGTAGTAGCGGAGGAGGAGGCGAAGGAAGCGGCGCAGTGGAATGACTTGCATTCAAACTGCAGGCTGCAGCCCTTTTTGTAGGATTGTAGGGTTTAAGGTTTAGGGCTTAAGGTTGCCTCTTCAACACGCTACAAAGGTTCCTCCGGCTTCTCAAACTCTGTCCGTAGCCTCCAACCTTCACAAACAAGATTCTGTGCCTCATATTAGCCAACCTCTAGAGCGCAGTTCGCTCTCTCTAGCCCTCTCAGCCAGCTTAACTGGCAGCTGCGGATTGGAGAGTCAGATCTCGAAGAAAATGCCTTTCAAGGCTGGGTAGCCGTAGAAGGACTGAGACCTTAAGACAACATACTTGCAGAAACTGGAATCTCCAAACCCCAAACACCAAACCTGATCATACACAATTTGGGTCAATCCCCCACCCAGTAGTGGGTGCTACAGAGGACTAGTGTAGGTTCTTTCAGGCCCTATTAACTCCATAGTTTAAGGGCTATTGCTTTGTCGAGGATTGACCTAAAACACGACCTGTAAACGCCTAACCCCAATGATTCCCAAATTGCCTCAAGTCTTGGGACACAATATATCCTTTTGACCCCACACATGCCTATGCGTGAAGCCTGGACTAAAGCTCTAGTGTATACGTTAAAGGTACCCCCTAAATCCTGTATAGGTCCTTGCCCCCTAACTTGAGTGGGTAGCCCTAGACCCTAAACCGCAAACCCCATCCCTAATCCATGAACTCCAAACCCTAGTCTCTAAACCCCAAACCCCACGGTAGTTCCGAGGAAACATCGGAGGCTCCGGCGTACCAGCGGCGGCCAGGGCGGTGTATTCGCCCAAGGAGAGTCCTGGGCCAGTAGAGGTTTAAGGTATAGGGTTTCCGGCTTAGGGTTTAAGGTGTAGGGTTTAGGGCTTGGTTTTAGGGTTTAAGGTTTAGGGTTTAGGGTTTAATAGGGTTTGGGATTTAGGAGTTCAGGGTTGAGGGTTTAGGTTTTATTTTGGGGTTTATGATGTGGGTCTAGAATACAGGTTTGAGGATATGGGGCTTAGGGTTTAGGATTTTATGGTTGAGGTCTGGAGTTTAAGTTTCAGTTTAAACTTTAGAGCGGCGCAGGGATGTACAGGGATATATATATATATATATGGATGTTGCAGACTCAGGTGAAACCAAAATGCAACCTGGGACTATGTGGATTATAGGGAGTAAGGTTCAGATTGGGGTTTGTAGGCTTTTGGGATTGAGGCCTCCATACGCATCTTGAAACAATCTTCTGGCCGAGTAGCCCAGGGTTTGCAGTTGGGGCTTCGAGGGTTGCGTGGGGTTAGATCGTAGACTCCTCAACGTGCACAGTCAGCGAATAGAACAGGGACTGGACGTCCCAAAGCACAGGCAGTGTAAAGCTGCGAATGATCCTAGACAGACTGATTGGGACAGAGATGGTCTCATGCCGCCAGAAGGCAATTCCACTGCTCCTGCCTTGGGCAAGTAAGAGTTGGACCCTTCAAGGCCCGGCAGATGTTTACCGGCATGCGGCTTCGGCCAACCACATTGTTACTGCTTGCTTGTAGGAACGAACAGAATGGAAGAGAAAACGGAAACCAGTATATTTCTGGGGGTAATACAGGGGCTACGATAGGGACTCGTTCCTCCATTCCCTACAAACAACTAAATGGTAGTTTCCCAAAATAAGGGGACCCCAATATAGACCCCAAAATACTATAGTCCTTGTTATGGGGATCCCCAAAATGGTACCCCTAATTTTGGGAAACCCCCAAATAGCAACAACCAGCAAGCATTGTGCCATGTTTTGCATGGTTGAGTCTCAACTAAACCGACCTGAGCATCAAATGGGGCTAGGCTTACCGTCCCCCTTAAGTAGATAGAATATGGGGTATATGGGGATCTTATTATAATATATCCAAAGCGATATGAAAATGGCTTTGGTATACTATAGTAAGATCCCCATATACCGTATATGCCATATTCTATCTACTTAAGGGGCCTATACATGTGTCACAAGCAGCAGTGCTGAGAGACACTGAAACTACATCTATGCCGAATCAACTTTATGGGATGTTTGAACGTTTCCATCAAAAACACAAGAAGCCCAGCAACTGTCTCGGTCAATGGAGCCATCTACAACGAGGCAAAACAACAAGAGCCAAAACTGTCCTAGGCCGTACAGCCAAACCTAAACCAAGGTCCCATCTGAGCCCTGCAGCCGAATCCCTCACTCCAATAGCCACCCTTCGTTCCTGAACCCCAGAATTTTAATCTTCATCCCCCCCCCACCCCCTCAAATCTGACTTTAGCCCCAAGTCCTTCAGCCTTCGCAACCCAAACACTAGAACCCCACTCTTCCCCAACCTGAAATCCTAAAACAGCTTGCCACACATGCCCTCTTATAAGTGAACTGTAGGCGCTGAGCCCTCAACCTTGCCACACCACATCAATATAAAATCCCTGCACCGTTTCCTTCCACATAGCCCTTACAGCACAAAAAAAACGTAGAGCAAACGCCCATCTGCAGATGGTTCCGTGGTCTGCCTTAAAACTGACTTACTAGTCCTCTAGTCTCACAAGGCTAACCAGACTCTGCAGAACAAAAAGGAGTCCAAGCCTCGACCTAAAAGCTGAAATCATCACCGGGCCCTACTTCAATCATGGGGCGGGGACTTTGCAAAAAGCTTAGAAATTGAGTGTAACTGGGGGATTATCCCGCTGTACTTATGGTTGCTTCGTACCCCTGGCCCCCTCCGCAGCCCTCCAAATAAATGCGCAAGCTTCTTCCCCAAATCCCCTGAAAATCTGTGCACAACCCTGTTGAAATCAACTGCACCTTACAGCCCCCTCAAATCGTCAACCCTGCTCCCATATTTTGCCGCCTGCCACCGCAGCAAAGTTGTTGGCGGCTGCAGGGTTCTCCAGCTTCAGCTGTTCGAGGCCTCCGCGAAAAGCTTGATTACAGTCAGTGCAATACGAGTTCTTCCTACAGTTTGGGGGTTTAGGGTTGCCAGTGGTGCGAAAGCATCACTACTGCTCTCCTATGACTATGCTTTGCTCCTCTTCCTCCTAATCCTCCTCTCCTCCGACTATTGCCACATTGGTATTTCTTCCACAATGACAGACAATGCTGTACTCTCATATGATCAACTCTACTGCAACTTTGCCAGAAAGTGTGCACAAGAACCGCGAAGGGCTGGTTTTTTACCGATATTCATAGTATCATTGTAAAAAAAACCATATACCAGTATTTACTACAACTCCTGCTCCGCCTACTCCTTCAGATAGATTCTGAAGCCCTAAACCCGAACCCTAGACCCCATACAGAAGGCCTTTGTAGACCTTGCACGGTTTCAGCTAATAAGTATATTACCGGCTCTACCGAAGTATATAAGCATATATGATATATGGGTCTGCTAGGCATGTGCAACATTTTAAGGTTTGGAACAAATGAACAATCAGAAATGAATTGGGAAGTGAGATGATACATAGGGATCTAAGGTTTGGGGGATAGGCAAGCATGTTACGAAATGCTAGGCTTATCCATATTACCTGTGAGCATCGAAAATTTGTGACATTGCATGACTGGCCATAACTTGGGTTCTCCTACCTAGCTCTTCACAAAGAAGTTCCAAGGACATGTAACCTCGCTTCTCTAGCGCATGCTCCAATTCAGAAAAGGCCCGCAGGTGATAGCCTAGGCATCCGATATGGAGGGCTTGGCTTAGCTACCCCAAACCATTGAAAGTTTCGGGCGCGAACGGGGTGGCTCCAATCCCGTCATCTCAAGCCCACCATTTCCTTCTCTAAGATATTCACGAGCGCCTACTTGCTGAACAGGATACAGGAGCAGTTGTGAATTTGAGGCTGCGTGGTTCCAACACCACCAGCTACATCTCAGGTCCTAAACGTCCCTCCTGAGCAAAGCAAAGCTCTCAGCTCATGCTCCTGACAAATCGTGCCAATAAAGATTGACTCAGCCCGGACCGGCGCAACTAATCAACCATTTAATCAGGTGGATTTAGGGAACGTAGTCTAAGGTACTATCAAAAGGAAAGCAAATTATTTGCTGTGTACATACATACATACATACATACGTACATACAGTTACATAATTTACATAGATACAAATGTCTTCTAGCGAGCGACTCGAAATTGCTTAACCGCAACCCAGGGTCGTGGGATTTATCATTACCTTTGGCCAGGATGGGGCCCCCATATATCCCAGCTTCCATTTCATTTTCCATCTTCTTTTCCATTTGATTCTCCATTATAGTAGGTACCCTTTGGGAAACCTCCCCAATGATACAGAGCCGCAACACCCGACCCAATCAAAGCAAAAGCTGACTTTTTCTGGGAACACGCGGCTCATGTCGCCGAATTTCTTACTGGTGGTTAGTTATTACGGTGGGAATACTGTCCCTACATAATTCCCTGTATGATAAATCCCCTACTAACCACCGGTGAGTTTTGTGGTCGCAACACCCCTGGAAGTCTGGCGGGTGGGGCAGTGAGGTCTCTTCAAAAGCTTTTGAATCACAAGCGGAAGCTGTGAATGTAGCGCAGTTCCCTGTGGTATGGTCCCTTCAAGAGGACTGAAGGGGATATATAGGATTTAAATTTAGGGTCTCTCTACCCCACACGCGTCTTCGACGCCCCACTCCCCCACCACCATGGTTGTTGCTGGGAACCGGAACTGCTTAAAAGTGTAACGCTGGCCCAGCAGGGCCAGGTCTCAAGATATGCCCTCCTCCAAACAAATTTGTTTGCCAGCGAGTGCACAAGGCTCTACTTGAAAAACCTTAAACTTTCGCTCTAGGCTTCTTTCAGAGTGCAAAAACCAGTAATGTAGCTTGGACTCATTAGAAAATGATGCTGGTTGTCTGAAGTATCTGCATGGGATCCGACCATGGATACCTTCAGCTTAACCTATAGGTTCTGCGACGAGATAGAGAATATCAATGGCACTGCCATGGAGACCTCAAGAACTTCCTGACAGCCTCGTCTGGTTTTTCAGCCTGTCTAACAACAATGATGCAGGTTGGGCAGTCAAGGCGATCCTTGCTTACGGGGATTAGGATTATGGGCTCTTTTTTGCATCGTTCTGTCTAGATTTCAGGGTTTCACACCTTCAAGACTTATGGTCAGGTCATCTCACCAGATGCTTAGCTTGCCTCGCTAGAGGTGATGCTACACACCAGCCTCTTTCACCCCCTTACCAGGCCCTGGCCCATTGAAGTAATGGCTGCTGGGCCATCTTTGAACCCATGTGAGCTGTAGTCTAAACTCCTAGTATTCCCCTTAATATCCCCTATAGTAGTCCCTATAAAATCCCCTATATAGCCCCCTTTAAGGAGTTTAGACTATGGCTCATATTGAAAACCGGCTCGGGCACGGCTCACAGAGCTGGAAGGTCGCCTGTACGCCGCAGCCGCTTGGAAGATGGCAGAAATCTGAACAACCATCTGCAGCTGTAGATGGATTCTGGACAGCATGCATCATTGCGTTTTGCAGTTCAGATGTCTGTAGTTTGCACATCAGGGCCATGAAGCATGACTTTGTGACTCTTGTAGTTGATGTAGGTCAAGCTGCACATGCCCTGTGCCCAAAAACGTGCACATGCCCTGTGCCAACAAAAAACCCTGTTATGGCATCCTTCAAAGGGCCACAACGGCCAAGAGCTGTGGAAAGACTGCGCAGTCATTCCTCTGAAGGAAGGCTTATGGATTTGAGGTTCAAAATCTCACAACGTCATGACCCTAAGCCTCGACCCCATTAAACCCTTAAATGTCAGCATCAAAGCATCAAAGCTGCAGGGGGGGGGGGGGCTGGCGCAAGCGCCTGCATGATTTTCAGTTCGATTGAAGCCCTGGCACCCCATCTGCACATTGCAATACTGGCAGCAAAACATGATTGCTGAACAGAATGTGCACAATACCCAGCATTCTTAAATCCTTGTTTGGGCATGGGTTTTGTTCATCTCTCACGCATCTTCTTCCTTGAGTTTACCGCTGAGCTGGTTGGGTTTACTGTTTAGGGATTACATAGCTATAGTTCGTATAGCCCACACCCCTATTTGCATAAGTGTCTGAGAAATCTTTGCAATAAGTCCAGGTCTGCATGGTAGGCTTGGGACATGTAACCAACACTGAATCTGCTGAATGACTACCGAGCTCGGACAATCATAGACAAATACCGCCCTTTTGAGGCCACCGGCCCAAAAAAAAAGGCGGAGTTGAAGCCCAACACAGCCTTTGACATTTTCGCAGTGTAGGGGCCTAAATACTAAGGCTACTAAGGATAAGGTTGCGGGCTATACTTATCTGTAGTTTCACAACGAGCAATGACCCCCACTTCTGAAAACCAGTTTCCATTTCAATTTTCCGGTCTGATTTTTCATCAGTCTGACGATATTATGAACCTCAAAATCCCTAGCCCCCTCGCAGTGCTGTTTGCACTGCGGTGCTATCGCCTCCGTAGGCAGCGTTGCCCCAGGTGACTACCTGGGCACCAACTCCGCACGGCAGCCAAAGCTCTGAACCCTAACCCTAAATCATGATTTGCGATATGACGAACTATTGTGGAGTGACAAATTGAAAAAAAGGCCGGGGCTGAGTGCAAAGTGGAAGCCAGAAAGCTGGACTTCCAAGTTCCTTTAACCCCAAGGCTGCGGAAGAGGGAAAGCGCCATAAATCATCCTGCTTCCATGTTCTAAATTTGTGGTCTGTACTGCAACATGTCCAGGAGCTTGATGTGATTCCATTTAGGCGTTGCAGTCCTCATGCATCCAGAAGTCTTGATCCTAAGCCTGAGGATTACTTGTGTTAGCTCACCCTAACGTTCTCGAACTACTGACCACCCCAAACCTAATGAAGGAACAACACACCATGAAACCACAAGTTCCATCAACTCTAGCAAACCTGTTCAAAGGCCCCCCCCCTAAACTTGGAGGGTGAGGGGGACTTAGTAAGTAGGTTAATAACCCCTATAACCCGTACAGTAACCCTAATTATCCCCATTCTTAACCAACCCACTTACTAAGTCCCCCTGACCCTCCAAGTAAACCTTAAGCCCCAAACCCTAAATAGTAGTTTCCATTTTCTTTTCCATTATCCCTCTATAACCCCTATATTATACATCCCTAAACCCGTAACCCCAAACCCCAAACCCTAAACCCGCCCCAAAATGAGTCCGGGCGTCGGAGCCATCGCCTCGAATTGCTGCAAAAGCATGGCCCGAGGCGTATAGGCGGCGGACGTCGCACAGGGAGCCCTGAGGAAAGTCTGTTCTGACCAAAGTTTAAGCGTTTAGGGTTTAGGGTTACTCCAAAACCTGAGGCAAGCGCATTTCGGGACCATCTGCCATGACCACCGTGAAGGTGAGTTTCTAAATTGATTGCCTCATCGCTCCCTTTGGCGTGGAGGGCTTACGGCCGAATGCTAACAACGGCTTCCACAGGATTGGAAAGCCTGAATCCTATGCCCTGAAGGCCAAGCCCCAGGCCTGGACAGCACGGCTATCTCCGCCAAACAAAGGATCCTCACGGAACACTGGGGTTTCGGGGAGACGGCTTTCATGGCTTTCAGGGGTTCACGGGAAGTAAGGCACAACAAACTTTGATTCTGAAACCGATCCATAAGGAATGCTTCGGTGATAGATCCAAGTGACCTCCAGCTCTCACAAGGGAATGAGGGGATCCGTGGTCTAGTATCCTTGGTAAAACTACTATCCAACAAACCGAAGCCTTTGACGTAAAAGCGCTGGGCACCATCCTCTAGCAATGGGGCAGCTGCTCTGCAGTCAACCGACATCCCTAGACACTAGGCCCTGATGCCTTTCAACCCCAAATTCTACTCCCCACACCCTACACTCCCAGACCCTAGTCGTCCAAATGAAAGACAACCCACCCTAAACCTGAAACAATCAAATGAACTAAGCCTTAAACCTTAAACAACACAGTAGTTTCCTTCTTCTTCCCCAAACCCCTCAACAGTACACCCTAAACCCTGAACCTCAAACTCTAAATCCTAAACCTTAGACCCCAAACCCAGAACCTGAAACTCTGAACCCTAAACCGTACACCCCAAACCCAGAACCTGAAACTCTAAACCCTAAACCTTAAACCCCAATACCAGTACCTGAAAACCAGAATCTGAAACTCTAAACCCTAAACCTTAAACCCCAAAACCAGAACCTGAAACTCTAAACCCTAAACCTTAAACCCCAAAACCAGAATCTGAAACTCTAAACCCTAAACCTTAAACCCCAAAACCAGAACCTGAAACTCTAAATCCTAAACCTTAAACCCCAAAACCGGAATCTGAAACTCTAAACCCTAAACCTTAAACCCCAAACCCAGAATCTGAAACTCTAAACCCTGAACCTTAAACCCCAAACCCAGAACCTGAAAACCAGAATCTGAAACTCTAAACCCCAAAACCAGCATCTGAAACTCTAAACCCTAAACCTTAAACCCCAAAACCAGAATCTGAAAACCAGAATCTGAAACTCTAAACAATAAACCTTAAACCCCAAAACCAGAATCTGAGACTTTAAACCCTAAACCTTAAACCCCAAAACCCAGAACCTGAAACTCTAAACCCTAAACCTTAAACCCCAATACCGGAATCTGAAACTCTAAACCCTAAACCTTAAACCCCAAAACCAGAACATGAAACTCTAAACCCTAAACCTTAAACCCCAAAACCGGAATCTGAAACTCTACACCCTAAACCTCAAACCCCAAACCCTAAACCTTAAACCCCAAACCCAGAACCTGAAACTCTAAACCCTAAACCTTAAACCCCAAACCCAGAATCTGAAAACCAGAATCTGAAACTCTAAACCCTAAACCTTAAACCCCAAACCCAGAACCTGAAACTCTAAACCCTCAACCTTAAACCCCAAAACCAGAATCTGAAACTCTAAACCTTAAACCTTAAACCCCAAACCCTACGAAAACCCTTCAACCCTGGGGTCCCCCCAGCTGACGACGGTTCCGTCGGCTCGGAGCGCCGCGAACGCCCCCAAGGATGCGCGAACCTCCTTCCGAAATGCTGGCATGGATGGGAGCTTTATAGCGGTTGTAGGGTTTGGGGTGTAGGGTTTTAGGGTTTAGGGTTTTGGGGTTTTGGGGTTTTAGGGTTGTAGGGTTAAGGGTTTAGGGTTTTGGGTTTTGGGTTTAGGCTCAGGGCTTATGGTTTAGGGTTTAGGGGTTTCAGTGTTTAGGGCTTAAACTCTTGGACTTTATTAGGGGTTATACAGGGATTATATGGAAGCAGAGATATAAATAGAGATTATGGGGGGTATATAGGGGCTATACAGTTATTATGTGAAGATATAAATGTACATACGGATTATGGGGTTATACAGGTAGTATATGGGCATTTAGATATAAATGCAATTTATGGGTGTTGTATAGAAGTTGTACAGGGATTATATGAGGATATATCTAGAGAGAGAGAGAGAGAGAGAGAGGGAGAGAGAGAGAGAGCGAGAGAGGAGGGGTTATAAAAAGGAGTGGACAAGACAATGCAAACTACAAGTGTCTTTTCGACGCACTGGCATCCCTACGGCTGTCTCGTTTTGAATAGCTTACCTATACGTGTATATTTGCATGCATGCAAGTAGGTACCGGTTGGAGCTAAAGACGGTTTTGGCCGCTGAGTGGGGCTTTGGCCAACACGAAAAGGGAACGAACGACGCACTCAGGACTGCATAGGCGGCAAGAAAAAGCAGCAATCAGGGTCACGGTGCTGATTACGAGGTAGACTAGTGCTAGTGCTTATGGTGGCGATATTCGTTGTCGTAATAGTAACTGCAGCACTGGCAGCAGATGCAGCTGACCTCTCTCCCGACAGACCTCCTTGCAATGGCAACCATCACTTCCCAATAATCACCACCAGTCGCACCAAACGACATCTGTACTTGGCCTCAACGGGAAATGGTACTGACAGATGTAGCAAGAATTGCGGAATACAGGAAGATAACAGGAACCAATTTTGGGAGTTTAAAAGCCTCACACAAAGTCCCCACGCTTCCTTGCAACGAACTTACTTATCTCTCACTGTCACCTAGGTTTCCATGCCCGGACCCTTTTGAGCAGAATGTACACTTGGACACTGCCGACGCGAATATCATGATGAGGAGGAGGGCGCTTCTTATTCCCGTTGCTAGTTTCAACGAAGGTTCAGCATCAACACTCTATGTCCGACCCAATTGCGTAACAAGGTCATTCATGGGTGCAAAGCAAAATTGCAAAAACGCCTTTTCAGCCATCTGAAATCTAGCTACAGAAATTCAATACCGAACTGTTAACAGAAATCCTAAGAGGAGACTTACAAGTGCAACACACCCGCAAAGTTTTCATAAATAGCTGGCCCAAGATGGACCGTGATGCATTTTAAACCTAATAGGTGGGCTCCAAAAAGCGATCCCCTAATGCTCGGAAACCCTCCAACAAACAAAGGCTCCTGCGTCTGAACGAGTTGCTCCTGCACCGCAGAGCAATCACCTAAGCAGGCTGGTTTAGGGTTTATGAAACATCAAGCTACCCCGTCAAATAGCATAATCGCAGTGGTATTCAAACTAGCTTTAGTAGTGGTGGTAACACTACAAGAAACATGGGAGGCTAAACCCATGGGTCTCTTTTGGCTGTCCCCATAACCAGGATCGCACTTTGAACACTCGCGCCGCATCTGACAAACCAAACCTCCTCCGGAATCCTCCGGCCATGACTACTTGGAGTGAGGGTCAGGGGCACTCAGGAAGCTAATAGGGAGAAGAGGGGTTATTATATGGCCCATAGGGGTTATAAATATACCTACTAAGTCCCCCGCACCCGCCAAGTAATAATCATCCCCCGCAGTGGGTCACCCTAAACCCTAAACAATAAATCCATTCCTGCCAAAGCCCGCCCTTTTTTTGCACATCTTTATGGGATTTAGCTTAAAGCTCTGTTTGGAGAATTTGATATAAGGGCCCGTAACACGAAAGGAACCCCACTATAGGGACCCGTGCGATAATGAGTTTAGGGATATCCCCGTATGGAAGGTTCCAAAAAGTCAGGACCCTTTTTCCAGGGGAGAGGTGGGGTTTCATAACAAGGCTTATAGTTTTTGGGGTATATCAGAGGGGACCGGTGTTTGCAAATCCCATACTTGGTGTAGAAGCATTCCTGTGTATGCCCTTGCTCCGGGAGGGCGAGCTACGTGAAAACACACAGACCCTTTTAATACGTTTACATGAGCTATAGTCTAAATTCTTCATATCCCCATCAATAAACCCTGTAATGCGCCCCTAGATAACCCCCTTCAAGGAGTTTAGACTATTGGCATGTGGAACGTTTGAGTGCCCAAACACCGCACACTAGAGAAATCGGAGCCCTTTAGCGGCAGCTCTCCTCAATTTCTTATGTCAATGTACATGTGGGGGTTTCCCAAAGTAGGGGTACCATTTTGGGGGCCCCCTAAAATAAGGGTTCTAGTACTTTGGGATCTATATTGGGGTCCCCCTATTTTGGGAAATTTCCATGTATGCAGCCTCCCCCAACACCAGCCCGTGACAATTTTGACACGATTGTCGCTAACGGCTCAAATCAGAACCCTGCAGTTCACAGCATTCTTGTGGGTAAGTGCTGCCAAAGCTGATATCAATCAGAGAAACCCTTTGATCAAGCCGGGGCGCAACGGCTCAAAGTTTTTTTGACTTTTCTTGAGCTGGTAGATGGCTCATACTCAAATCAAGAATGTAAAGCCCCAAATACTAGATTTCTTCTTATGGGGAGTCCAAAATTGGTACCCCTATCTTTAGGAAAGGTAAGAGCATCCCTTGCCAACACCTCGGATGCCTCTCTCCTTTCCTGGGCCCTAGACTCTGCTCAAGCTGCATCCAAATGACCGCCGGCATGCTTGTTTCCCCAGGTGACCACGGATCCATCCGCGAGAATTGCAGCAAAGGCTGCCTCTGAGTCAAGATGTCAACCTACTGGTGCTTAATGGAGAGAGGGGGGGGGGAAGAAAAGTACCATTATGGGGGGGTATATATGACTTATAGTCTGAACTCCCAGTATCCCCCTTGAGAAGCCCTATGGGACTCCTCTATATAACCCCCTTTAAGGAGTTTAGAACATAGCTCATACGGAGATGAAACAGGGATCAGTATAGAGGACTCCACCACCCGCACAAGGACGGCACCTTGAAGAGGGAGACACATGCGACCCCATAGTGAGCTAAACCCTTAACCCTAAACTACTGTAAGGAGTTTGCAGGAACCCCAAGCCTTGGGTTGGAACCATGGGCCCTTCATCTTGGGTTCTTTATTAGCTTTTAGGGTTTAGGGTATACCATTAGGTTTAGGGTTTAGGGTATACCCTTAGGTTTAGGGTTTAGCGTATACCCTTATAAAATCGGACCTTAGACCAAAACAGTCCCCAAAAGATTGGGGTTGGGGTTTTGAATTTCAGGAGCTTGGGAGGCGCACAGACGCGTGACGGTCCCGAATTCAACATCTTGGAGCATGTTAGTTAAAATAGTATCCCCCTTGATTTGACCCTATAATACTCCCCTATATAATCCGCTACAACCCTCTTTTAGGGGGTTTAGACTATAGCTCATGTAGGACAGCGCCGTGCGTAAACCTTTCACTGAAGAATTCCTGCTTACAAGCCTATGCCCGCAAGCAAGAACGAAGTAATGACATGAGGATAAAAGTCTCACGTTAATACCTCAAGGCCCAGCTGTGTATACTAGCCCTCATATACCAAAAGAAAATGGGTCATTGTTTCGGCGATCTAAGATCTAGCAGAATTTGCCTTTTCACTCTGCAACGAGTGCTTGGTCCTGCAAAACCTGCCAGAAAACAACTCCAAAGAAGCTCATGGCTCCTTCAAGATCTTGCCTCTACCTTGATGCATCGACCTTAAGCTATTCTCATCATCCCTAGCCATCCTGAACTATCAGCCCTCAAGCCTCACATGTTGTGACGATTTGAACTGCCTTCAAGCCTGTGGTTCAAAGCCATCTCCCACCTTGTCCTGCCCATAACCCCCCAGCACCTCCGCAGCAATGACATTCTGGACATCCTTCAGCTGCTCCTTCAGTGGAATCTACATCTACATAGGATTGCTACGAAAATTTGTCGTTCACCTAAATTGCTCTTCCACAAAATGGGAGAACCGGAGCCCAGACAGGACTGTCCTAATTCAAGGAAGCAAACCCACTAACACGACATCTGTCGTTTATGAGTTGCGGGCATTTGTGCTACTTGGCACTTTCAGATGAACAAATGGCATGGATCCACGTAATCCAGCAACAAAAACCTTACTACAACAGTGACAGAAGAAGAGAAGTCTTCGCCTAAAATCCTACACTACCGACGCCGAGTCAACCCGTGTGCCTGAGAATCTTCTTTAGTTCTGCTTTCATAATCAAAGAACCCTGTGTTCCCCCGATGCCCGATGCCCCCGAGGATAAACCCCAAGCCCGCGCCTGACATGGAATGGAGTGAACCCTAAACCCACAGCTGCCATGGTTACCGTTGTCGTTAGTATGGCTTTACTGCTACTGTTATAATATGCTATAACCATTTCAAAGCCTCAAATCCCAAGCCGGTCTCCTGGACTTTGCCAGGGTGGCCTCCGTAGCAATCTTTGCCTCAGAAATACGGCTAAGGTCTGGGGTTTCGGGCCTATGGTTCCAAAAGAGGAGCTCAAATCTTAAACTCCAAACCCAAGATCTTTCTATAGACCCCCTATATTACTCCGAATATAGGATCCCTAAACTCTGAATGAAGCTACACTTAAAGGGGGGGCACTCAAGACTACACTTGAAGGACGTAGCCTCTAAGCTTGAGGGACTACGGTTAAGGGGCCAGAATTTTGGATTTTGGGGTTCACTAATCATCTTGGATCAAGGCTCTGAAGTTTGGGGCCACATGAACTACAGTCCATATTACCAAATAAGTAATGGGGTTTAGGGCTCATATAGCGGTTGTAGCTTAGGCTTCCTCGATCGGATGGCTATGAGTATTTGACTGGGCGGCTGTTCCCAAAAGCTCCAATGGCTTTTTTCCATGCTAGGAGAATTTGGAACCTACAAGCGTTCCAAAGTGTGACTGCTACCATTATAGATGGATTCGCGAATGCCGTCATGGCGCTTGCTTCACATCATAGCTGCGGCGACCCTGCCCAACATAATTAGCTCAAAAATCAACGGCCGGGTAAAGGCCAAAAAGTTCCGTGAGGCGACATGACCAGGATAATACACAATTTGAACAAACGCCGTACACTGAACAAGCTTCTATCCGAACCATGCGCAACTTAGGACATCAACAAGGCAACGGATTAGAGAGCACAAGGGGTTTCCTAACCAGCCGAACATTTCCGAGCTTCCCCAGGTGACCACAGAGCCATCTGTGCGAATAGCGGCAAAGGCCCCTGCAAGGGAAGCTTGCGTGAGCATACTACACAGAGAAAGCATTCTCTTCGGTCTGTATTGTGAAGAGCCTGTGGCAGAGAATGCTTGCACCACGGACAACATGGCTTCCAATTACACAGCAAGAACTCTGGCAGACTTGTTCTCAAACGTCGTATTGCACGTCATAGATGCAGGGGAACCCAGAACATGTCCGGCGTTCTGCTAGTTTTGCTGGCTACAGGTCGCGAATTGCATGCTTCTCAACGCAAAAAGCTTCAAGTCTAAAAACTTACCCTTGTCATTTTGATTGAATAAAGGGAATGATCCCAGACTTGTAAGCTTTTCCCCTGGAAGGAAAAAAGAATGATTAGCAAAAACTTGTTGTGACAAACGTGAAAGGCGCAGGCAGACAAAAAGAAAGTTTGCAGAGCTCGTTGGAGCGGACCATTTCTTGAGCATGAAGGTGTACCATGTAGGGTTTAGGGTTTAGGTATACAACGGGACCTCCAATAGTGGGGAATCAACTGGAAAATGGAATCAAAGCTATAGCTTCTAGGCTATATGGGGATGACATGAGGGTAATACCTATTGTGGTAAAGAAAATGAAAATGGAAAAAGGAATGGAAAGTGGGATGACATAAGGGGTCAGGGCTAAGCAGCAAAAGATCTTACCAAGATCGTCTGGAACCGCCCCCTTTAGAGCAATAGCAGTCCTGCCGGCTTTTCAGGACCCTTCCGAGGTTAAGATGATACTTAGAAAAGTGGTTGAATGCTTATGACGATTTCTGACCGCTTATGCCGCACTTATGCAGGCTTTTTGGCCCTTATCGATCCCCACACAGAGCAACTGCATCTGCTATCTGCGAATCAGCAAGCCGTTCAAAGTCGGGACTCCAGGAATTGAGAAAGGATTAAAATACATAGACCATGTACAAACCTATCCCCAAACCCTCAACCCCAAAACCCTAAACCCCAAAATCCTAAACCCCTAACCCCTAAACCCTAAGCCCTATCCCTGCGATGCACCTAGAGACGCACGAAGCTCGCACACCGATTGCAGCTGGTGCCGCACGGCACCTGAGGTCAGGATGGCCATGTTTAGGGACTTAGGGTTTTAGGGTTTTAGGGTTCAGGGTTTAGGATTTGATGGTTTAGGGTTCAGGGCTTAGGATTTCATGGTTCAGGGTTCAGGGCTCAGGGCTTAGGATTTTATGGTTCAGGGTTCAGGGCTCAGGGTTTAGGATTTTATGGTTCAGTGTTCAGGGTTCAGGGTTTAGGATTTGAAGGTTTAGGGGTTTAGGGGCTTAGGGTTTAGGAGTTGATGATTTACGGGTTTAGGGGTTTAGGG